>VYZX01010771.1:69495-96461 GCA_013401335.1 Brachypteracias leptosomus
TTTTTTTTGTCCTGTAAAGGTACAATCTTAAAATGAAAGTGACCGCACACTTACACAAGCAATCACATTTCTTCACACTTGTGAACTTTTAATCTGTATCTAAACATGACAGAACATATTGGGGTGCACAAACTTTTCTGTCTAGGGAGCTTGTCCCTTTTCTTCATCTCTGCCTTTCAATTTACTGAAGAATTTAGGTTTTGTTGCTTCTTTAGAATACAGCAAATGCAATAGGGAGAAAAGTCTTGCCATGAAAGGGGATCAAAGTAATCACTGGAGATGCACACAGTTTAGGTGTGTTGTGATGATTTTGGCATGAAACCCATTGATCTGACCATTCTTCTTGTCCTGTTTTCATTCTTCATGACATACGTTGTGTGTGTTTAACACATTTTGTATCAAGTTTCCTGGTCCCTTACTTTATATCCTTCATTCTATGAAAAAAGTAGTTATGAGAAGATATTTACCATCCATACCTTGCCCCTCCAAGAAGAACACATCAGTAACAGCTTTCAAAGGCGTACAACATTAAACAGCATATTAGAAAGTTTACTCAAAATTGTTCATTGATAATTTTACTCTTTTAAAATTTCTCTTTGACGGACTGTTTTTGATGGGCACCTTCCAGACAGCTCTGCAGCATCTAAACTGAACAGAACATTCTGCTACATAAAATGAAAACCACAACCAACAGCACTGGAACATCTCAGCAGCCCAGCAGTTTGAGGAATTCTTTCTTAAATCTTAGCAGGTTTCTGACTCCAGAACCATATTTATATTTTTAAAGGATTTGTAATGCTGATACCAATTTAGCCCCAAGCATTCAGTCAGCACACAAATCCTGGTTTTGCCAGTGAAAAGACATCTGAAACAACATTTTCTGCAAAAGCATAATTAATGCAAAGTTATTACAAGGCTTGTTCAGAAATGGTGACTTTAGCCACAAGAAATTTTAAGTAAATTTCTTTTTTTTCTCACAAAAGATAAAGGTCACACATAAGCTGACCCATCACACACACAGATAATGATTCCCAATTCTGTATTTTTGTTTTAATTATGATTTTTTGTGATTTCTCTAAATCACAGTATCAGAGCTGACTGCAATGGATAGAGGCACAGAGAGTTGTCTAAACCCTTACAAGTATGCTGACAGTTTCTTTTGTCTAACACACCAGCTAACTTCTTGATTAGATAAAGAAAACTACTCTGGTGGAGAAGATGGCAATCAAATGTGGAAATCTTCACTGTATAAAGCACCCTGGGGTTTGTTAAATATCTGCAGATCTGCTTGTAAGTGACAATGTTTATTCTTGCAAGTGAATTCCAAGATAACCTGGCTTCCTTGGGGTTTAATCTCGGCCTTTTTTTGTTTCTCTGATTAGTTGGAAACTGTAGCAGGTCACCCCGGCTCTTTGAAGAATGAAGGGTCTCATTCCAGGGTGAGGCCCAACGAATTTGTGAATGAATGAAAAGTTAATTGAGGAAAAGGGCAGAGCATACTTCAGTCATAGTTAATTTAAGCAAAGCTGATAAGTTAGTAAATAGAAACAGCAGTGTATTCTTTCAAGTAGAATTTTTGCTTTTACTGATATCTTAGGTGCTGTTTCTCTGGCCCTTTTAAAGACTGGTGCTTGTCGTAGACACTTTTTTATCTAATCTTTTGCCCAAGGAGAGATTCTGTAGTGTTGAGTAATTACAAATAGATTGAGCTCTGTTAGAAAGTACATTTGCAAAAATAAAAGGAAAGCTTCTGCCCTATAAAAAAAATTGTGACTTTTTAACTTTCTTTTCTTATAATTTTTTTTTTTTTACTAACAAATATTATGGAAAATAATATGAATGTCATATGTCAAAGTTTTTAGGAAGGTGAATGAAACTGTTGAATCCTTCTGAATTTTTATTGTACTCAAAATGTCTTTTATACAGGATTGTAGTAAAATACAAAAATGTAATAGTGGCTTAATAAAAGGCATCTATTAAATTTAAAATTGTTATAGTAAAGCTAAAAACAAGATGCAGAAAACTCATACCAAGCAAATGAAAGGCACTCTTTCTTCATGCATAGAGAAGTGGAAGAGAAAGTTGTATTTTACTAGAGGAAAAGTGCTTAAAGAAAAGGCATAACTGTGACCTGTACAATGAAGAAAGGAGAGCAGTGAAAAAAGCAAGGAGCACAGGCAGCAGCTTTTAAAGCCTCTATGGCAACATACTTTATGAGTCAGAGAAGACATACCAAGCAGCTGGAGATGGAATCAAACATTTCCTCAATTTTAAATATTCTTTGGACTTAGACAGAACTTGCCGCCCACACATCTCAGAACACCCTGCCATCACTAATGAATTTAGTCTCCTACAGTCCTCGGAGGTGAGTGTTATTCTTGCTTGGTAGATAAGGAAAATGGAGCAGGAAAAGGTTAAACAATTTGCCATATGTCATGCAAGAAGACTGCAAAAGTGTTAAAACTAAAAGATAGTCTTGATGTGGGGCTGTTGAATGGTTGTACAGGCAAACCTGAGAGGGGAATATGCTTCAGCGCAGCCATGGGTGCCAGAAGGTGAGGAATGGGCAACCTTTCATTAGCTACACTCACATTTTCCAGAACAGGCTCTGAGGAAGGCTGAGATCTTACTCTCAGGTGCTGCAACTGCTCTGCAGAGTGACTTCAGGTTCTACACAGCCTCTCCCTGCACATCAGCTGCTTGCCTGCCCAAGGTGGGGACTGTGACACAGATCTATATAAAGCATTTGAAAATACAGAAAAGCAAGACGTGTTAACTCCTTAGACACAGTACTGAAACTTTGTGGATACATTTGATTTAATTTCAGGTTTGAATTGGATTGAAAAATCATAAAAGAAAGAAGTATGCAACTCCAGTTCATAGATGTCCAATGTACAATTTTTGCAGGTTTCTAATGGAACCCTACAAGGTCCCACATCTCCTTCTCCCTTTCCATCTTTAGCAGAGGGAATGACTGTAATTAGAATATGGTCTCTCAGTTTCCCCTATGAAGAGCAGGTCCTGCTGATGTGAATGGCTAGACATTGCCCTCCATTGCTTTATATCTGTGTATGTGCATATGCACAAGCTAATCTGCAAGAAAATTTTATTTGGGGGTCCCCTCAAGCTAAAACCAGTAGAGCTGCCGCTGCTTTTACTAAAAGAGGAGCCATCTGAGCCATTACAAATCCAAATCCTAACACACAACAACGTTAAAGGTGACAGGTGTAAGTCCACTGCTTATCTGTACACAACAGCTACAAGACAAGTAATGAATACCTAATTTAATTTATGTATAACCATGTAATAACACTTGCAATGTGATCTAAAGATGTCTACACTGACAAAATTGGTTTCAGGGACAAGAAAATAGGCCGGAGGTCCCAAGCCTAGTTAGGCAGCAGTTCCAAGACATGCAAAGCTCAGGAGGAGAAGGGAAGAACCTGTGCCTTAGTCTCCACTTGATTCCACCCAACATCTAAGGCACTGAATCTCCAACTGGACCTTGCCACAAATATGAATTACTAAGATGTTCCCACACATCCTATTTATTAAGTTAACCAGTTTAATTTTTGTGCGTAAAGAATGCTGAACACAGAAGACATTGAACCATCAAGAGAGTTACAAACCAGCTACTTTGCTGCCCAGTAGCTCAGCAGAAGCAGGCATTTGTCTCACAAAAATAGAAACAAGAGTTGCACTCTTTCTGCTGATACCAAGACATCATTATCAGTCAAATAAACAACAAGTGATTAAATGAGAAGCTAAAGTTTTGGTTGAAGGGGCAGCTCCTAGCAGTTTTAGGTCATATCCAGTGTCAGCAATTGTGGTGAGTCCTATGCATAGCCACAACTAACCAGCATGAGTTTAAGCATTTTTCACAATGGATACAAAGTACAAAGGGTTGTTTAAAGATATGCTGATTAAAACAGGAGTGAGACTAATTCAAAAGCCTTTTCAAAATTGCATACGTGGGTCCAGATAAAAAAAAAAAAAAAGCACCTTAGAGTTGCATGATGCTGTGTTCATTTATAAGCCCCTGACTCCAGAGTACAACACAATACATGTCTCAACTATGATGCTTGCAGCTGCCTCTGCTCATGGGACCCTGTGCAGCCCATCAGCCCAGCTGGGAGCTGCCCGAGGCCAGCATAGTGTTCCATAGTCCTAGGGAGACTGCTCTCCCCTTGTACTTTCTCCAGAAATGCAAGGAGGGCTTCCCTTCACCTGGAGGCCTCAGCTTCTCTCCCAGAGGCTGGTTACTAAGCTGGAATGCTAATATGCTGCCCTGTTATAGTTAACATAGTGGAGATTAGATCATTTACCCAGGCTGGGAAAGTTAGGTTTAATCCCTTCCTTACTGTGATGGGGCATATGCCCACCTTCTGCCACCCAGCCTCCAGCTTAGTCAAGATCAGAAACCACCAGGGAAAGACTTTGACTTCCTCACTGCAGGGCAGACAGTGTCCTGGTTACCAAATGGGACCAGTTCTATCTATATGTTATCCACTCACCAGTCAACTGAAAATAAGTAAACGCCTCTAGAGATGGGAACCAGAATATGGCGTTCTTCTGTGTCAAGCCCATGAGACTTTTATACCCTCCCCCTCCTCTGTTGTGGCTGCAAATGGCTTTTGTGAGAAGCCCGGTCCAGCAGTCAAGTGTGTGCCGGCCAAGCAAAGCCCTCCTGAGGAGCAGCTGCTTTCATTTACCTTTTGGCCACATGGCTGGGACCCCACATGCCTCCACAGATGTCAGTGCGGAGAGATGTCACTGCAGCCCAGCCCAGGCATGGGTTGGGTAGCCCGCAGCAGCAACCCTGCTGCCTCCTCTTCTCCCTGCCCCCTCTTTGGCCCCCAATGGCTCAAAATGAGAAACTCAGGAAACCCAGATCCTGGGAGTAGAATACAAAGAACATGGAGGAAAGATGCTGCGCTCGTGTCTGCCACTGACTTTTGCTCTCCTTTTGAAAAGAGGGAATCTTTGGAGGCTTTGTTATGTTCTCTTATTTTTTTCTCCTGCTCTGCTTTTAAAGGTTTGATCATTATTTCCATTATTTCTGCTATCCAGTGCACTGGTGTGCTTTTTCTCTGTAGCTGGAGAAAGTATATTTTATTTGTTAGAGCTTAAGACACTCAACTCTTATTTTACAAGAACTCATTTCCCTCCAATTTTGTTTCCCTTCTAAATTGCCTTCATCCAGCCCATCTCCAAATCTCCTCTGGCAAATTCCCACTGTGGAAAGGAGTGCTGCTTATCCCAGGCCCAAACTGTGTCTCCTCCCCTGGCTAAGGTGAGCAGGAGCGGGAAGCAAGGCAGTGGGAACGAGGGGCAAGCAAGGGAAAGACAGCTCAAGTCCTGTGTGCAGAATTCAAACAGAGACCCCACAAACCAGCCAGCTCAATTTAAACTTTGACCTCTTCCTTCTCTCTGCTGTGATACACAACAGGCACTTACCAAACCCAAGCTAGTGAAAAAACAGCCTTTTGTTTTGTTTTTACTAACAATGAAGCTGTGCCAGAGGAAAAGTCAATCTTTTTGATCTTTTGTAAAACCAGCAAATACCTCCATGTTACCAGTTTAGCTATAGGTGTGAAAAATATTTACAGGGTTCTATTTTAAACTAAATAAAAATAAAATAAAAATCAGTGACCAAGTCTTTTTCCACTCTCAAAACCAATAAACCATGCCTTCCATTAATTCTTCTTTAAAAGTTTCCTTCTTTTAGGTATAGTAAACTGTGGTTACCCCTGGGGAATACACTATTATAGCTACCACTTTGTTTTTTGTTTTTAATTACAGATTCAGTGCTTAACAAAATTATATTTAGAATTAGTTGAGTTCTCTAATTATTTTAATTATTATTTTTTTTTAGGTATTTTAAAAGTCAACAGGATAAGTCTTTTACATCTCCCAGTCAGTTAAGGAAAACAAATGCCATTCCTACTTGATGTTCTTTAAGCTTCAGTGATTTTGTTATTTTAACATCTCTTAAATGTAAAGAACTTTTCAAGATGTCAATTCTCCCACCAATAAACTTAATTAAAATGTACATTTAAATGAAAGAGATAATTAATTCACACCATTCCATTTGCTTATTACTTGACAGTCAGGGTGTATTAAAAGCTCAGACCTGTGAAAAGAAAACACAGAGAAAGAGGCACAAATAAAACAATCGGCATCAAAATATCATTTTCTGTCACCATTTTCCTATGTTCCTATAATAAAACTGTCAACTGCATGAAGTTATTTTCTGCTTTTTATGAGCATGGATTATCCTCACTTTCCAGTGAATTAATTTCACTGACACTGTAGATTTTTGTTTGTGCTCATGTTTCTTTTTAATTTTAGAAGTCGTGATAGTTATAGCTATTGCTATATTTAAACATCCCCCCCACCCACACCCCTGAACTGCTGCCTGGACTATCAGTAATTTTTTCCAGTTAATCCTCTATAACAAGTCAGTGTTTCCTTTGTTTGAAAGGTGACTTCTAGAACTACTCATTTCCAAATAGGAATAATATCCATTTCAGGTTTTATTATTGTTGTTTTCTTTAAAAAATATTTTAAAAATCTCTAAACCTTTTGGGATTTTGAATGGAATGTGTTTTGTTTCAAGGCAAATAAATAATGTTTGTGGAAAGTCTAATAATTAGCAAACCACTCTTNGCACAAACTCCCTCTGGTAGAGTTGAGCAGAGCTGGACTTTCTCTGGCTGTCTGACTAATGCCTACGCGTCTACCATCACCATAAGAAAAGCACAGAGAAACAAAGTTGGTTTTGTCTGCAGCTCTGGTCCCCCTTCGCTCTGCCTGGAGATGCCTCATCAATGCGGGTGGGCACGGAGCTGCCTGCCTGGCTCCCGGCTCCCCCCTGGGCACTCACAGGGCACACGCAGGTTTCCTCCCTGGCTCCCCAAAGAAAATCAACAGCCTTCATGAGGCTGGAGCCATGCCCTGTGTCTCTGCTGAAGCCTCGCTAGCAGCTTTGTAGATGGGGGAAGCAAGCTCCAGAAGCTAAAAATAAAAAAAGGGGGACAAAGCATCACTTTTGGCCAGAGCATCATGGAGTAGCAGGAGTTGTCGCTTTGGAGTTTGGCAGTTTGCTTGTTTTGGATGGAGTGAGAGGTTTGTGCAGTCCACCTGGGAAAGTAATGATGGGTGATGAGAAATGTCAGTTTCTGGAGATCTCCCCCTTCATCCCCAAAAGCAATCAGATAACTCCTCCCCAGGTCAGCTTTCCAGGGAAGGGCAGGTCAGATTACTGAAAAGTGTGGACTCAGTAATGGCCAGAACATCTACCTACAGCCTCCTTTATGAAGCTGCTCTTAGGAAGTTGTGAGAAGTGGCTAAGCTGAAGAGCCTTTGTGGTACAAGCTGTCTTTGGCAGTGTGAACACAGTTGATCTATTCTTGATTGCATGACTGGCTAGGAAGTTGTGACTGCAAAGACTCAGTGTAACTGTTGAGAAAAAAAAAATGAGTAAAGTACAAAGGCTATTTTGGGCATAATAGCTAGTCATTCTGGACACTAAGGAAATACCCACATACACATCACAAAATGTTACATATATGAAGATGCTATGATAGCTCATACTGTGTCATATTTTCCATAAAAAAGTTCTATTTTAAAGGATTTCATCATTCACCCATAAGCATTTACTCTGGGGCAAAAGTAGACATGTAGTATCCCTTGAAAAAGGGGAAGATATTAGTAAGAAACCTACTACCCAACCAAGTAATGTGATAGAAAGATAGTATTTTATAAGTAAAAGGTCTAACAAAAAAATGGGTAGTAGTAGAATAACACAACTGTCTTCTGCATCTATACTTTCAGAGACCATCAATATATTGTATTCCTTTGATATTCCACCTCCCACATGGGATTTTGAAAGCGTTTACAAATGTTAGTTATTTCAGAGTTGCTGTTGGGTAAATCATAAACTATTCGCATTTGACCCATGAGGAAGCCAAAGGCCAAAGAGGTTCAGCTTGATAAAGAAGCTAGTGGGCATAAGATGACACAAGTCCCAGTGTCACTAATTCTCTAACTCTCTAACTTCTTTCTTTCAAGCATCACCTCTTTCTTCAGCTACAGATATGTGTCTCCTTGCCTTTGCAGCAGAAAAAAAATAAAGACAAATTCATTTGATTTTCGGTGTGATTTGGAAATGTAGTGCAATAAATATGTGTCATATCACCTTTGAGACTGCTGTACTCAAGGTTTTTGTCTCTTCAGTGAATGATTGGCCATAAAAATAATAGTTGTGTTGTCACCCTCAAACATTTGAGCTTTAATCCTGAAAGTGGACAGAGTAATGTATTAGAGGTACCAAAGCTATGCAGGTTCTGAAGTGTAAGGTGGTATCTGTTCTGGGGGGAGCTTTCCTACATTTATCTAAGTAGAAACACCCTTCTGCTTAGCACTGGTTGTCAGTACTAAATGTCTTAAGAAACATTGGTTCATTAAAAATTAAACAAAACCAAACTCAGTACAACCTTTCCAGCCTAAGTAATTTCTTTTAAGTCACCAGGACACAATTTTCTCACCTTTTCATGCTTTTTTCCCTAAATGTAGGAAGGGATCTTGTGGTCCCTGGTCTTTGCATATAAATAGATCAATGGGCTCCAGGAGCTGGAGCTTCAGAAAAAATACAAAAGTATTGGAGATGGGCAAATACTAAACATTAAGGTTTCACTTCTGATAGGCTCACAACCCCTGATGCTGCTGTAAACAATTTCATTTCTGTCAAGCTCATGACCCCACTTGTAACTTCTGTGACCCCACTTCTGGTCATGACTCTTAGTTTGTGAACTGCTGCTGGAGATACTGAATTGTTTATTTCAAGCACTATTCTCAGAGCTGCTAATTCCCCCCACCCCAAATGAAAACATCAGGAGTCAGACTCCAAGAAAGTTGAGATAGAAAATTTTTAAATATGGTAATATAGAGTCTTTTCTTTAAGCCTAAGTTTCTGTTTTAACACCTCCTCCCCTTCTGCAGGATGCATGCATAACAATTACAGCCCTACCACCCTCCACAAATTTATAGTGATCAAAGTAAGGGTGACCTCCTCTGGAAAAGCTCTTGTAAAAAAGAAACACAACACAGAAATCATGTCCTGTCTGATACCGTTAAGAACTCATTGCTTTTCCTTAATGTAGAAATTCCAGGTGATTAATGCCAGTCCTGCCCAGCCTACACCTTCCTCTTCCTCCAGCTGAGCCTGCAGTGACTCCCTTTGCCAGGAGGATGTGCCTGGGCCCCTGCTCCCAGAAACTGCTGGGAAGGGAGCATGGGGCCGGAAAGGTGGTTGCCCTGGCTCCCACCTCCAAAATTTGGGACAAGTTTAGTTCACACATCTTTCCAAATAGCCAACCATGTATTATACCTGTAGAGATCTTTTGTCCATAGTTTTCTAGGGCATTACCAGGGTCAAAACAGGGCTGGTACCATTTTGTGGAAGTAAAGACAAAGGGAGCCAGAGAGGGAACTGGTTTCCATAGGAGAAGGAAGATCTGTCTCCATAAGACCAGAGGGTGGGCTGTTCCTTGGTTTCTCTTCCCCCAGGCACTGGCAGTGGCAGTGGTGCAGCAGGGCAGGAGTCAGCGAGCAGCCTGGGAAGCCTCCCCATGGGCAGGCTGCCGCTAATTAGAGCCAGAATCATCTTGGCTTGCCAGCTGCCAACACTACAGCTTGCCTGAGTGGCGTGTGGTCTTTGCTAATTCTTTATGATGCATAAAGAAACTCTGAAATGATATTTTTATTTTAGTATTAGAAATTCAGGTGTTGTCTGGCTTGGAAGTCTCCCTGGTAACCGGGGAACAAGGGGAAGCAATGACATTACGAGACCCCAGAGAGTGAAAGCCAAGCAACTGAGAACCATTAGCAAAGTTGCCAGGTCTAATGGTTTTCCTTATAGGCTGCAGGATTTCAGGCCCTTCTAAGGTTTTGGAAGGAAACCTGAGTCTGTAGGACGAGCTCCCCTGACTGGTTGCTCCCTTTCTCCCACTTGCCTCAGTAAAGAATCACCTAGAGGTGCTCCAGCTGCATTCCTTTAAAGAACCAGGTGCCCAAGGCTTTGCTTTCCAGTTGTCCTCCTGCTCATCACTTTGCAATAGAGGGATGCAATAATAGGAGGTATACAATATGAAGAACTAAAGAAATAGTGGTACCCAGGATAGCTGCTCAATTAATGCAACAAGGCTAAATTGTGTTTGGAGAAAGGAGAGGCGGGTAATTAATTTTGGAGGCTACAGGGATGAAGGAATTTTGCGCATGAAAATTAACCCATGTTTATACAAGAGAGGAGTGCATAATTATGTTTTTGTGAGGCTGGGAGAAGTTCCCGGGGATGTAGTGTGGGTAACTGTAGTCTGTTGTACCTGTGCCAGAGTTTCCAACTCTCTGTTAGTTCTATGGAGTTGTAACTGTGGCTGTAGGACACAGAAACTGAAGTAGAAATGGCTTATCCTTCCCTGAGGTTGCAGGACTCCTGCACAGCAGCATTGCCCTCGTATTTGGGGTGAATGGGGATAGGAGAAAAGCAGCAAGTTGTTTCTCTGTAATAAAGCACAGTTTTCTAATTATTTTTAATAATAGTGCTGCAAAGAACTCTGTTTAAGTAAGCAAACACAGTTCTGACGTAAGAACTTAATTTTGAGTTGTAGACACCAGGCCTGGTCACCACCTGGTCCTTGTACTATGATAAGTTCTTCTGCCTTGCTTTATCTGTCATGTTATAGCTGTTTCTTTGTTTTGCTGATTAAAGAAATATTTATGGAATGACAACAAATTAAATATGGAGGAAAAGGCTATGATAATGGTAACTCTGTGGCACAAATCATGTAAATGGAGTTGTTAGTTCTGAAAAATCTCCCCTTGCTTTTCCCTGGCTATTTCACAGTTGCTCTGTATGTTCCCCATGTTCCACACAGGGGTCAGTAGTAGTTAACCATAATGAGGTAATTACAAGGTACATTGAGTACAGATGTATGTTAAGGGACATGCATTAAGGATGTAGACTAATGGTGCTATGGTGACAGTGAGTTCAAGACTTGTAGTAATGTTGTGTACATTGAATGACTTTACTATCACTTTTATTTTAAAGTGGGCTTTACCAGCTTTGTTTTTCCTGACTACTGTATGTATTACCATGTGTATTTATCTTTGTGTGTGGAAACCCATGACAGAGGTCAGGGATGTCAATCTAATGATGCAAAACAGGTAATAGGTGTGTTTGTATTTTCCAGTCCAAATATTCTTCATAGACTTCAAATGACCCCATTGCCTTTAAAATGAGAAAATATGTTTTTGTTATCTATTTGTGTGTGTGTGAAAAAAATAGCTGCAGAATAAGTGAAGAGGAAGCAACAGGACAGTTGGTCAAGTGAAACGGCTGCAGTGGCCACAGAGGAGTAATGTGCAAAAGGAATTGAGAATGAAGGCAAAACATATGTTTACATCATAAGCACAGATCTTGTAGATGTCTGAGCTACCTTAAGTGAGGTAGTGTGAGTTCTTCTGGCAGGAGGCATGCAGCAGCAAGCAGTTCAGCATGGGCTGTAAAACTTGCTTCAGGCTGGCTAAGGCACTACTTTGGGTGGTTAATCTGTGCTGAGCAATGTGCTGCTGTGATATTAGTACTGGCAACACCTGAGCTGGTAATTCAATACCAGTCCCCAAGCTACCGTGATGTACACCTCACATCTCTGCAGCACAAAGGCATTAAGGAACCTCAAAGAGGGCAAAGGATGTCAAATTTTGAGCAATAATGTAAACTAGTTGCACTTTGGGTGTTGGGTTGGTTCAGTATTAATCAGAAATCTCACTCCATAAGGATGTTGCATCATTTTATTAATATATGCCTAACAATAAGATATTATTATGAAAGAGTAACAGAAGAATCTCATGAGGCTATTCTGTATTCAATGTGAAGTTTGAATAGTATGTAGTTATCAATACAGGAAGTCTCAGGTTTAAGAAGAATAGAAAAACTATTTTAACAAAACAAAAAAATTTTATGCATTGAAAGAAGGCACAGTAGAAAAAGCAGCATATTAATGTTCAATTAAAAGATCACCACCAAGACAGAAGATGAATTTTGATTAAGCAGGCACCCTTAACTTAGGTATTTTTCAAATTGTAAGCCTGACTTTACAATTTGATTACTTTAAATTGTGGCATTTCTATCTTCAGTAATAAATGTATATAATACACATTGTATATTATACCTGACTGACAATTAAATCACTGTACGGAATCTTCATCTAAAGCAATGTAGCAGAATAAATGTGGTGTGTGACCCGGTTACTTCTTGTGACATACACACAGACATATGGGTTTACACATTTACCATGGAGGTATAATTATGCTTAAATAAGTGCACACCTTTGAAGTGGGACTCATTTACCTTGCTAATGTAATTATCAGCATGAAACTATTGCTTTTAGTAACACTTAAGAGACATTATCAAATTAAACCTGCCTTAACATTCCAAATGTTGAAACAGTCAACAAAAAAAACCCCTAAAAGCGAACAGAGAATTCCCCGCCATGTAATGAGAGGGGGTTTTGAGACTATTTTTACAACCCGAAAGGACAGAAACACTGTTTCTTTCTAAATTCCCGCTTTTTCCTCCAGCCAGTTCCCAATGCCGGCCCCTTCACCGCCCGCCCGGGAGCGCAGCCCACTGCTGCACCGCCGTGTCCGGGGCAGCCTCCGCTGGCGGGGCGCTGAGTCAGTGCTTCCTGCGTCACTCAGTGGCGGCGGCACCGCGGGTGCGGCCCGGGGCGGGGGGGCGCGACGTCCCGCCCCCACGGAACAAGCCGCGGAGCTGATGGTGGCTTAGTCACGGTGCACGAAGGCGGGGGTGCGGGTGGCTTCCGACCCGGCGAGCGGAGCGGCGGCCTCGCCCTCGCCAGCGGGGCGCGGGCCCGGTGCCGGTCCTCCCCCGGGCAGGTTTGTGTGTGACACAGCGGCCGCCCCGGCCCGGCCCGGCGGGGGAGGGAGCGGGGAGCCCTCCCCGGGTCCGGGGCGGTGGAAGGCAATCGATCTTGTTTAGGAGCTGGTGCGCAGCGAACACTTCCTGCAGTAATTTGTGACCGTGGCTATTGATTGTCCCCGTCCCTTTCGCTCGCCGCCTCGACGCCGCGCAGTCTGGGGAGGCGGAGCCCGGCCGGGCGGGGAGGGGGAGGAAACCCCCCCCTCCGCAGCCGCCTTCTTTGGGGGTCCCTACGCCGGGCCGCCGCTTGCCTTTTTCCTTTTTTTTTTTTTTGTTTTTATGAATGGACTGGATGCCCGGTGACACATTAACCGCTTTTTCNAGCCCCGTAGCACCGGCGGCTGCCGGTGCCCACCACCCCTTCCCCCCGCGGGGCACGCCGGGCCGGCAGGTCCTGGGGCAGGGGGGGGATGGAGGAGGCAGCGATGAGCGCTCCCCCCAGGGGGATGGGGGGGGTGAGGCAGCGGGTCTCGGTGGCCGGGAGGCTGCTGCCCCGGCGGGTGGCGGGAGAACCGACGCAAGGGCCGGGGACCGGGAGGTCAGCTGGAGGAGCACCGGGGACGGGACTCCCTGACAGCCCCCCGGGGAGAGGGATCCCCGTGGGCTGAGGCAAGGTCTAGGACCTCCGGCCCTGGGCTGGAAGGAGCCGGCTCCGCTCGCCCTGGTAAGGCATTTACGATCTCTGTTTTGCCGTTTTAAGTCCCCCTGCGCTCCCGCCCTCCTTCCCCTCCCGATTTATGGACTGTCCCGGCGGTAGTGACACACACACAAACACACACAAAGATGTCTGCCAGACAGAAAGGTAAAGGGCTTCTCCAGCTCCCGGGGGCGGCTCTGGCTGCTGCCTCATCCCCAGCCCGGGGGGCTGCCCGGCACCGCCCGGCCCGGCCGGAGCCCCCAGCGGAGCAGCAGCCCGGGAAGGAGCCACTTGCTTTGCACCTACACTAAACTTTCACACTTACCCGTGTTTTTTAATTTATCTGTGCTTGAAATGCGCCCCACCCCAAATACTCTGCACCTATTGTTTTTTTTAATTTATTTCTTCTTTCGTTTCGATCGTGACCGTGGCTAGTCGACCCTTAGTCCCTTCGTTCTTAAACAACATGATTCATTTTTGTAACCTTCTCCCCCCTCCCCGCCCAGGCGAGGCGGAGGGCTTGGGGCGGGGGCTGCGTGTTTTCTGAATGGTGGCGAGGAGGAGCGTAGGGAAAGTGGTGATCCCTCGCTGCTGTCGAGCTGCCTGCCCCGATCGTGGGAAAGTGGCTGCACGTAAAGCAGCAGATTCTTTGTCCCTGTTGTTCTTCTGTAATCGATCTCACTTCAAGTCGAGGGGTGGAAAACTTCAAAGGCAGATCAGGCTGTTGGAGGTCGGGGCAAGAGCACAATCAGCTCGTAATGCACCCACTTTGCCTCCTCCCCCTCTTACTCCTCCTCCTTCAGGAGCGGGGGGTTGGATGGGGTGGGAGTGAGGGGAAGAGCCCTCCAATCTCTAAAGTACATCCAATCAATAAATAAAGTGCAGACTTTATGGAAAGAGTGAGAGGGAGGGAAAAGAGNGGCCCCCTTTTTTGGGGGTCCCTCCCCCGGCCCGCCCCTTGCCTTTTTCCTTTTTTTTTTTTTTGTTTTTATGAATGGACTGGATGCCCGGTGACACATTAACCGCTTTTTCTTGTTCTTGCAAAAAGCCAGTGGGCGTGCGATGGGTTCAAACCGAGTTGCAGCAGCAGCTCTCCCCGCTCAGCGCGGACCGGGGGGGAGTGTTGGTGTCAGAAGAGCTGCCTCCCGTGTCGTCGCCGTCCCCCCACCCCCAGCCCCGTAGCACCGGCGGCTGNGTCTGCCAGACAGAAAGGTAAAGGGCTTCTCCAGCTCCCGGGGGCGGCTCTGGCTGCTGCCTCATCCCCAGCCCGGGGGGCTGCCCGGCACCGCCCGGCCCGGCCGGAGCCCCCAGCGGAGCAGCAGCCCGGGAAGGAGCCACTTGCTTTGCACCTACACTAAACTTTCACACTTACCCGTGTTTTTTAATTTATCTGTGCTTGAAATGCGCCCCACCCCAAATACTCTGCACCTATTGTTTTTTTTAATTTATTTCTTCTTTCGTTTCGATCGTGACCGTGGCTAGTCGACCCTTAGTCCCTTCGTTCTTAAACAACATGATTCATTTTTGTAACCTTCTCCCCCCTCCCCGCCCAGGCGAGGCGGAGGGCTTGGGGCGGGGGCTGCGTGTTTTCTGAATGGTGGCGAGGAGGAGCGTAGGGAAAGTGGTGATCCCTCGCTGCTGTCGAGCTGCCTGCCCCGATCGTGGGAAAGTGGCTGCACGTAAAGCAGCAGATTCTTTGTCCCTGTTGTTCTTCTGTAATCGATCTCACTTCAAGTCGAGGGGTGGAAAACTTCAAAGGCAGATCAGGCTGTTGGAGGTCGGGGCAAGAGCACAATCAGCTCGTAATGCACCCACTTTGCCTCCTCCCCCTCTTACTCCTCCTCCTTCAGGAGCGGGGGGTTGGATGGGGTGGGAGTGAGGGGAAGAGCCCTCCAATCTCTAAAGTACATCCAATCAATAAATAAAGTGCAGACTTTATGGAAAGAGTGAGAGGGAGGGAAAAGAGCGGAGGGCGTTAATGCACCCAAATCAAACACACAGGCTCCTGACTGCGCTTTTTCTGTTTCTCCTGTCTTGTCTAAATAGCTTCGTTCTAGTTATATATGGAATAGTGGTTCGCCTTTTTTTTTTCCCTAGGTCAATTTTAGGACTGTACAGTTTACAGTATAAGTTACTATGGGAGAAGAAAAAAAGCTGCTTAGCACCAGCTGAGGGTTGTCCTTCGTAGCGTGTAGTACAAAGCCATCTACTGTGGCATGCAGTTGTAGCAGGGGAGGGAAGGGGAGCACGGATGATGCTAAGACAATACAGAACCAGGCTGTGGACATCTGCCATTCAGAGCCAGCTGCGCTTGGGACTTCGGTCATATCTCCCAACATGTGAAAACTGCACCTAGGAAGGGATATCCGAAGTCATGGAAATGTCCTCTTGCACTGAGGACACTTTTGATAGACTTAGAAAAAACATGTAATTATTTTTGTTGACAGCGGTTCATGACATTGTCTAAATAAAATATTTGGGGTAAGATGTCAGAAAACTGCATGCAATCATCTCTAGATCCACCCCCCAACCTGTCTATCTTGATACCTTGAAGTTTTTAGTACTGTGAGAAAGTTGATTTTAATCTTATATGGTCGATGATGTTACTTTATACTTCTCACTGGTGTGTCTTGATTAAACATTTAAGTATGCTTTGATTGTAGCATACTAATTTTCTCTCTTTTAGCTGAATGTGCAAAACTGGAAATTACGGAATTTGATGAGTAACTGCTTAGTAAAGTTTAGTTCCTTCCCCCGCTCAGATTGTGCCCATCTACCAGTAGAAAAATGCATAAAGAAGCTGCTACCCAGACCTATCTCTGAGCCTATTTTGGGATTCACTTGCCATAAAATACCCCTGGTAGCACATAGTGAGTGTGCAGCTGGAGTAACCTATTTTGAATACTGGGTCGTGCCAGCAACAACTATAATTTAGAGTAGTCCTGTGGCTGCAGTAATTTCTGACAGGAGCTTGATTAGCCTCAGCCAGAGGAGAGGTGAAAAGATAACTGCAAGTCAGTTTGGCATCTTTAGTACCTTAGGTGTCAACTGTGTTATGCTAAGGATACGGGCTTAGTCATTCTCAGAGTTTTTGAGATAATTCTATTTTTTTAATAAGTGATAATATTCTAGCATTCTCCACATACATAATAACCCTTCAAATGTCTTTCCACTTGTACAGTCAGCAATGGTCAGCTTCAAGTGTTGCAGTAGTAAAATGGTTGCTTACTATGTGTAGTCACATAGTACAGGTGAAACTTATGGCAACACCCTGTGCTTATGTTGGGACATATAAAGCTCATTTCCATTCAGTTGATTGCAGCCTTTCAGTTATTCACCCTTTACATCATAATTTTCTGTCTGGTTTGTTTCCCAGAGTGAATTTTTCAGGAGCTATTTCAGAAAAAAAATATTCAGCTCTGCTTAGATACAAAAAAAATTTGAAAATTGAAAGCACTTGCCTATTGCTTTACACTGAACCATATTCTCAACAGAGTTGTTTTTGTCAGTGTTGTGGGGTAGAAAGTTAAAAGTAGGCAGGAAGCTCAGTCAATGAGGAACAAGCCTTTTAGTGAAATTCTTGTACTTGGTGTGATCACTGGGGCTGGATTTTTATCAAATAAATGGGTTATTTAAAAAAAAAAATTCCTTGCATCCAGTTAGCCCAGCCAATGCTGGCTAAGAGAACTATCGTTGCATTGTACATTTGCACATGGAATAGGAATCATATTATAGGAATAGGGCTACCATACATCTGACTTTTTTCCCCCTGGATGACAGCTCTCCTTCCCCTCACCCACCCTCTGGGTCCCATCTGGGCAACCTTTTCATAATTGCGCTCTGTGTTTAAAATCTCTGCCAGAATGGGAGCTGGGGCTTTCTGTTTTGTTTTCTCTCTCCTTTTTTCCCTTCTTTCCTCTTTGTTTTGCTACAGGGAGAACTCGTCAAAGGGTGGGCTTGGGCCTGGGTGGTATCTAAGGAGAGGGAGGTAACAGAGCACAGGGGGACAGGCAAGCAGTGAAATGGCAGCAACATGGAGGAACTGAGTGGAACAGCTCAAGGCAGTTCTAAATCATAGAAGGCGGTTTGGAGGATCATACTTAGGCCTTAGGTTGGGTTGATAAGGAGAATAGTGCTAGTGTTTGAAGGGGCTTTGGGCGTAGGGAAAGTTTGGGGTAGTGTTCCACTAAGCTGGGAAGTATCTGGGGAAAGTTACAAGAGCTTGGGGTTTGATGACCCCCTCAAGCTTGGGGTTTGAGCATCTCTGAGTCAGGAAAATTTTGGATTGTTGCCCTGGACACTTCTAACAAGGACTTCAGCTTGTGGTAAGGAAGATGTTCAGGGGTGCTGAACATCATCTCCCACCATAAAACAGGACAAACAGTAGTGGTGGGCATGCCCTATGTATCTTCTACAAACCTGCTGCAGAAACAGATTGCAGCGCCTGCCACTACTGTGATACCTTTTAGACATGGTCGGTAAGGTTTGCAGGGCTGTAAATGGGAAAAAACATTCCCTTTCTAGCTCTATTGCTCCTTCCATTCCTTCTTTGTTAGACTCTTGCTTACCAGTTAATCTTGCTGTAAGAGGATTTATCCCTGGGAGGCTTCATCCTGTGGTAGAGGCTGCAGGACAAGGTATGTTGAAGATGCTGGGAATTAATCTTTGCACCCCTCCTACCCCCATCCATATGCCCAGCATTCCTGCTCTAGCACTTTGGAGAGGGTAAAGAGAAACACCTTTGCTCAAATAGAGAAGAGAAAGGACATCTCCTCTGTCCCACCGTTAAGGTGGAAAAGGTGCATGAGTAATATCAAGAAGGCCTGGAAGAAAGGAGAGTAAGGGGCACAACAGGGCTGGTTGGCACAGAGTGGTACATAGCATGGCATAAGTTGATGTCATGGCTATTGTAAGATTCCAATAAGATCATCCCTCTTTTTAAGCTAAGAATGTTAAAGTTTTACCAACAATATAATATTTAGGTACATTCTGAATTGTAATGCTAGTAACACCTGTCCTTTGTCTATTTGTCAATATACACTTAAATCTGAGGGTGAAGTTTCATCAGTTTAGGGTTGTTTAGGGTTGTTTTTTTCCCTTTTTCATGTTGCTGTTGGGTTTGGACATGACTCATTTTCTGTCTCAATGCATCCTTACCACACTGCTGTTGGAGAGGAAATATTCCCAGATGAGAAACAAAGGTGAAGAGAGACTTTATGTAAATTTTGATGAATGTGCACAATTTGAGGTGAAACCTCAGGGTCCCCGAGCTGTAAAAGCACTTCCTACTCCCTCTCCTGTCTACACTGAATGCAGACTTACAGAACTCTCCATTACCCTGTTGTGATACAGAGTGATCTCTTCTGTCATGAGAGAGGAGAAGCTACAGTGCAGACCACCTTTTTTTGGAGACCACGCATGCAGCCATGTACCAAAGCTATCCCATGCATGTGTCTTGTGGCTCTTCTTAGGACAGTAGTGTCTTTCTTTCCAAACCTGTCCCTATTAGAGATAATTAGGGCTAAAAGGCACTTCTGACCTTAGACTCTGTGATGATGCTTGCAGGCAAATCTGGTTAGTTCTCAGGGAATAAGCTAAACATATTTAGCATAGATGGTCAAAGAAGCTCAATGGTCACCTTGAAAGTGACCCTAATAGAAGAGTCTTGGCATTCAGAGATCTCTGGCATAGCTGGGAAGTGAACCCAGGCCTCCCCAGTGCTCCTTCAGTTTGCTGAACATGAGCTCTGCTTCACACTTACCAATACCACCCATTCTGTTTCCCTCCTTTTTTTCATATCTCCCTTTAGCACTTTTCTACTCCTTTTACTCTTCATACTCCATTTTCTTTCACTTTTCAACTTCAACTTAAAATGCTCTATTTATAAACGTAGGGGCCAGATCCTCGGAGCCAGCCAAACCACACATGGTGCAGGCCCAGGGTGTAGGGAGGGGGAAGGTGGCTCTAAGCCATTTTTCATCTCCCTGGATTCTAGGTTGACTTGATGCCAAAGTGGCTCCTGGCATAACTGAGAGCAGGAATGCTCTAAATTACACTAGTTAGAACAGTTCCCAAGGGCCTATCCTATGCCACTTGCTCCTTTCCGCCTTGGCCACCTATGAAGGCCTCCTACACTGCCTTATTTTGTGCAGGGGTTTCCTACATCAGTGAATGCCCAACTGCCCTGTTATGGTACAAAGGTGATGGAGAATCATTCCCTAAGCATTTCCAGGATAAATAAAACAATTCGTTTAAAGAAAATTACAGAACTAACAGAACATTAGAATTTGTCATCTTAATGACTTTTCTTGAACATCACATTTTTCCTTTCTACCTTCCATGTGTGTTTTACAGGGAAGGAGCTTGTTTTTAATTAGGCTGTAAAGTCTTCAAGGTCGGGGCTGTGCAGATTGAGTAAAGAATGGTCTGGAGAACAATACAGAAAATGTTTTATATCACTAGAAAAAACAACAACTTGTTTTCTTTGATAAGAATACTGCATATAGTTCTAGTCGTGCCATTTCCACAAGAGGACAGCCATTATGAAGATGTCACAGAAGGGCTGGAGCATGGGAAGGCTGAAGTGAGACTGAAAGGGTTGGAAATGGTCCACTCAGAAGACAAGAATTTATAACAAAAAATAACTAAATATAATCTTAGATTTAACTGGGAGCCCTCTTTTACAAGGGTCATTTCTAGTGAAAGATGGCAAACTGAAAAGTAGCCCAAGAAAATATTTTCTCATACAAGAAAGTATTGACTGTGGCACTTGAGACTTCACCAAAATCTTATAGTGAAGAATATAGCAAAGTATTCCAAGTGAGGTAAACATGGTAACAAGAACATCCACTGTTAATATTCTAAAAGACAAATAATTTGGGTAGGGAATAAAACCTGATGCTTCATGACTCATTATGGCTCATAGTTTAAGACAACTTTTTAGGAGTTAGAATGCAGTTTCATGACAGATTCTCCCACAGCAACCTAGAAAGGATTTCTAGTAGATATGTCAGAGGTATCTGGTTCCACCAGTTGACACAACTTCCTGGACTAAGCAGGTCTCAGATATGATTCTGTATTGCTGTGTCTAAGCAAAGGGAGGGAAATGGAAACTTGGGTTTGTATCTGGAAGGTCTAAATCCTTCTTTGGGATCACTGAATGCTCTTGCATTGTAAACAACTATAATTTTGATAGCAACAAATACAGTCAGAAGTCAACACTGGGACATAGTGGAATGCTGGTTGAAAAAAGTCTTAGAGCTGAACAGATTATCTTCGAAATGTGTGGGAGAGTTGGGTTTTTGAAATGTCTGAAGGTCTGAAGTAACCTTTGAATTTTAGTTACCATCCAACAATATGTTACCTTCCTCTTGAAAGAATTGTTCTTCATACCCACATCTTCCACTTTTATGATGGTAACTTTCCAAAAGGACTGTGGTTTGGTCTAAATCTAGCAATTTTGTTACATGCTATTGTTCAAAGCAATTAGAATTTGAGCTGAATTAACAAATTCAAGATTGAATTGGCTTTGGAGAGGCTCATGTATATTCCTGAACTGCCTCAACTGTAGCTAGTAGTTCTCGTCTTGCTATTTGTGTGTTGTTACATGTATCTTCCACCGGTATTTTGAGCATTAGGTACCAAAGCTGGGGCTCTGGTATATATCCTATGAATGTTTCACTCCATGGTATAGTGGGAAGTTATACAGCCTCCTCACATGGGAAGCTCACTCAAAGAATTGGTATCAGGTACAGGTACAGAGCAGTAGCATATGTGAAGGAACATCTGTACAGTGAAACTGCCACAGTAGACATCTTCTGAGCAAGGAGAGGAAGACTTTGCTGAAGAGATTCTCTACTATACTTCTTCACTCAGAACAAATGACTCAAATCAATTGAGAAATAAAGAGTTTTTTTTCCTGTAAAATACAAGAGATCTTGTTCCTTGAGTTTCTTGAGCTTCCAGAACTGTTACATGTTGGAGAGTGTGGAATGGCAACTGTATGATCAAACTCTTAAAGCAGTGTCACTGTCATCAGACAGAGGATGTCTTTTGAAGAAATAAGAGGCAGATCACATCTGTAGGATGATTTTTAACTTGGTTTCAATCTCCAGGAGAGGTTTGGTGTCCAGAGGCTATGTTGCATTGCATTTTGCTTCACATTTTCAGCCTTAAGAAACTGAAAAAATACCTTCTTGTGCGGTGGATTGTTTGTCTAGCTATTAAGCTACAGGCAGCACCGGATAGCTAGTGTGCAGACTTCTTGGAGGTCAGTCAGTGTTCAGTTTTAATTCAATTCAGTGAGATTTTATTGGCCTGACAAGCTACCCTAGCACATGCACATGCTGAAAGTTTAGCAAAATCACACCTACTAAAATTGCCCTCTTTTATAGGGCAATTTGTGAAGCACTGGAAGCACTCAGGTGGCATGTTACAGTGTCAACAGAGACTTTCTGAACTTATTGCTGCCACTGACCAATAAAAGCACTAAGAAAGACTTGAATAGCTTCTATTTTTCACAGATAGCTTAAATAACCATGTGATGGCACTTTCAAGTACTGAAGACATTCTGTCATACCTTGGGGAAATCTTAAGAACGTTAGTATTGGTTTATGACATCTGTGCCGAACTATCTGGGTGCAGGATATCAAATCTGCAGTAAGACTTTGTCTTACTGGTAATCTCAGCCCACTACAGACAATCTAGTCTTACAATGTGTCTGACAAACAGATATGATTCTAATTTTATAGGGGCAGAAGCTGAGTTTATACAATTTGAGCAAAGTCTCATAGGCTGGCTGTAGCAGGACCCAGAAAGAACCTGGATATATTTAACTATGGGTTCAGAAAAATGGTGTAAGATGTGGTCTAACTTTCTTGAGAAAGATTGATTTAGATGGAAACATATCAAGGGATCTGAACTAGAGTACACTAAAGTAAGTCTGATAGTATCTATCTCTGTTTGTTGATCAGAAATGTTCCTGAAAACTGTTATTCACAGTATCAGAATACTTCATTGCAACATTTTCAATCATCTCCAGATGCAATTAGGTGATTTATAAGTACAGTGAAAATGAGGGACATAACTAGGTTTTCAGGCAGCACAGATGCCAGCATTTGCAGGTTGCTGGATTTATTTTTCAATGTCAGTTCAGAATGTTGATATCTGCAACACTTCTGATTAACCGAAGAGTCTGAGTCTGGGGCATTTCTTTTATCTGAGAATGACTTATTTACATGTGAGAGTAATTTTGTCTGTTAGATATGTGAATTAAACTATGGGTTTCATTAACTGATGAGCTGAGATCTCTTAATGATGTCTGAGAAGCCCCAAAGAGGCAGTGAAGCTGGCCAAAGGGGATCTTCCCATGCCAGATGAGTGCCAAGGTGGCCATCAGTGACTGCATCAACTTGTGCCAGGGGTCAGAATGCTACAAGTCACATGTTTTCCTGAAGATCTAAGTTCAAATAAGCACACCTGCCTGGTCTCAACAACTCAAGTCTTTACAGTACAGTAACACAATCTATGATTCTAGCACAGAGCAATATCTGACATGGTCTAGCTGAATGCATATTGTGGCATGTGAGAAAGAAGATACAAAATACTAGGAAGGATAAGGCACATTTGGAATAATTAATGCCCACTGCTAATTTTGCCTTAGAATCATAAAATGGTTTGAGTTGGAAGGGATCTTAAAAGATCATCTGCCATGGGCAGTAACACATTCCAATAGACCAGGTTGCTCAAAGCCCCATCCAACCTAGTCTTGAACAACTCCAGTGTTCGGGCATCTACAACCTCCCTGAACAACCTGTTCCAGCGACTCACTAAATTCATAGTGANACCACACAGATGGAGGGAATTCTCAGGTACCAGTTTTGATTGCATTAAAATTTGTTCTGAGTCTTGATGTTTGTTCTCCTGCTGGTGGCTTCATCGTTGTGGTGCAGGCATAGCCACCTGAACAGATGAATAGGTGTTTACCACAACTGACAGGGTGAAACAGCTGAGGGAAGGATTAATGGACAAAAATCTTCTAGAATGATAATAAAAATGAAATAAATTGACATTGTTTAGTTTTAAGTATCCATGCTTTTCACAGCTCTAGTAGCTGAGAATTTCATATTGTGTTCTAGAGGAAGAAATACATTTATTCATTTGACTGTTACGACTGTGAGCAGCCTGACTAAATACTCATGGGAGAAGAGAGTGTCAGGATCAGAACCATGTAGATGTGTCACCATTTGCAAGGACTTTGCCCAAGCCTCACATTGAAGTGTTGCAGATAAGAACTAGGATGCACTGACAGCTGCATGTGAAAGTTTGAACAGTATCTGCTTGCAGTTCTTGACTCAGGCCGGTGCGGTTTATTCTTTGCCTTTATATACACCAAATTCACCCACAACATTTTTTAGATATGGAAGTATTACATGTGTTTAGTAGCCAATTTGAAAATACCAAACTTCCCAATTGTTATTACAAAAATGGTTTTAGAAGAGGCTAATCATCATTATGGACTGGTTTTATAAAACATAAACCAGCTACTTTTCAGCTGAAAAACAGCTCCCACACCACTACTGGCTTCCAACTTTTAAAATGGCCAAACCAATGTTCTTGAAAATGTGCTGAGATGAATTTGTACTTGCTTGGAAGCCTGATGTTGAATCATATGCAGTGTGACAGGCAGTTAATCCTCTGCGGGATGGGAGAAAATGCTCTGTTTTAATGGAATTGCTTGGAAGTATCCTATAGCGCTGCTCTATTCAGTTTTAATATAGCTTTGCATTGCTTCCTCCTTCCTTATTCTGAACCCTAGTGCAGAGACTGCTTCCAGACATTTACCCTCACATTTGCTTAGTCTCAAGTGAAATTACCCTTGTGATTGCTCCCCATGTATTTCTTGTCTTATACTGATCTTTCCGATCCTGTGCTCACTTTATCTCCCTTGCACCACCCTCAGAAAATCACTGTCCCTCATTTTCTCAATGCATTTTCCTTGATACTCTTTGCTAGTCTATGGGAACCACCGTTCCACCCATAGCAATGTTGCTCCAGACACACAAGCAGTCTGTTTCCACCCCCATTCAGATTCTGCCCACATGTATCCACCCTAATGTTTTGCTTATCTAGTGCTGGCAGGTCTTCAGGCAAAGTCTGAAATGAGGGCAAGAACTCTGCAGCTGGAAAGGTGCTGGCATGCCTTCCATGCTACAGTCTTTTACTGCAGATTTTAGAAAGAAATTTTCCAGCATATAATCATAGAGAGGGGCAGTGTCCATTTATTAGGAGTCTCATACTCTGGTCCATCAGTTACAGGTGTTGCTGGGTAATACTACTATAACATGCACCTGTTACTCCCATTTTTCATGCTATGCCTTTTCACTAGTAATTCTAGTCCCCTTCTCAGGCCCTTGTGAAATTATACTCAAATGAAAGTCACAAATGGTGCAGTTTAACATTGTTCCACAGCCTGCGTACAGCTGACAGACCTCTACTTTTTCTTCTTGCTACAGCAACTGTCCTTTTAGAAAGTTGCCTGTTCTTGCTCACTGCTAAACAAATGGAGGGCATGCATTCACAAGAAATGAGCAGAAAATAAGAGTCAGCATACTCAGGTGGCTCTTGCTCAGATTGCTTTGAGAGAATGGCCATGGGAAACTGAAAGGGAAGAGTTAGAAGCCAGAAGATGAATAAAGGGTGAAGAGGAATGGTATTGGGAAAAGCTATTAGTTGTAGCCTTTTCCCCGAATACCCATACATAGACACTGAAAAGAATGTCATTCCTGCCAATACTCTATGGTGGTTATTTTCCCAAAATTTCACAAACCAATCAACATCAGTTTTTCCTATAGTAAACAACTAAGAAAGCTATTGCTGAGCATGAATAACCTGGACTCTCAGAACCTGTTTTCCACTTAGTGGGATTGTCATCCTGCCTTTTCCTTCAGAGATCCAATTCAGAAACCTGAATTCAGTAACTCGGGTCTTACTGACTCAATTTAAAAACAAAAAAAAATCCCCTGGTTTTAAAGAATAGTCCGAGCTCTCCATTAGAATACTTTTTGAAAGCAGAGTCATAGAGAGATGTAGATGGTCATTGGCAGCTACTAACCTCATGATAGAGTGCATTTGTAGTGATAATAACTCATTATCCATGTACATATAGCTTAGCAATTTTTAAGTAAACGTAAAGAAATACGGAAAGAGAAGCATAATGTAATATATTCTGTAAGAAGAAAGGACTAGACAAAGTAACTTTTTTTCTTTTTTGGCTGTGAGCTGCAGGGTGTGACTGTGCCCCAGCACATCTGTACATATTTAGATACTTTGGTATAATAC
The DNA here is from genome assembly GCA_013401335.1 of Brachypteracias leptosomus. Classification (NCBI taxonomy): domain Eukaryota; kingdom Metazoa; phylum Chordata; class Aves; order Coraciiformes; family Brachypteraciidae; genus Brachypteracias; species Brachypteracias leptosomus. The sequence goes on from VYZX01010771.1 coordinate 95,475, forward strand.
ATCAGAAAATTTTGCAGTCGTGCCTATTGTTTGAGGTTCTGTCCTACCACTAGGATATGTTAACTAGTTAAAGTGAAGCCACTCATTTAGATTATTTATAAAGAAGTTTATCGTTGGTGGCTTTTGTGGAACATATTAAGTGTATAGATATAAGATGCTTTTTTTCTTTCTATCTTTAATTGTATGAAGCTCTCAGGTGGAAAAGAGCTTCTTAAATTAATATGATCTGGTTTATTGCCTTTAACAAGTTCATCTGGCCCAATCAGTCTCTTGTCATTGTGGCAAAGTAGGATACATTCCAGTTATGTCAATTACTATAGAACATGAAGAATATAAAAATAGATTAGGATTCAATAAATCTGCAACCCCTAGAAATATGCCACTGTCTGGCTGCTGTCATTTTTACAAAATAGGTAGAAACTGGAAAGATTATGGGCCTATAATTTTAGTAAATCCATTAATTTTAGAAATCTGCAACTTGGGGCATCCACTTGAGCCAGTTAAAACCTCAGTGGAGCAAAGCAGCAGCAAAATTAGTGAATACTTTAACTGTGAATGGGTGGCTCTTTCACCGTGACAAGAAACGTTTACAGTGCTCCTGTAAATCTTTGCAAGTGCTTCACATTTTGCTAAATATTTATAAGACCTTCATAGGTCTTCATGAATTTTTTAAGGAACTGCTCCTGACTTAATTTTTGTTTTAAGGACCTGCCTTTCATGGGACTTATCCTAAAATTCTGTTGAGACCAGGGATTGATACTCCTTAAGGTCTTAAAAGACTGGGCCCTATGAGAGAATTTCTTTGATTAGTTAAGTCAGTGCTGTAGAAGTTGCTGAATTGCCTCCCATTTTGCTTTCTATTGATGGTCAGTTACTGTATAGGGCGACTCCTTACAGTTTGGTAGAAGCACATTCAGAGTCTTGACAGAAATTGCCTGGTTGTCATGAACTATATATTTAGTTCTTGATTTTTTTTTAATTATTTTT
>VYZX01010772.1:0-14011 GCA_013401335.1 Brachypteracias leptosomus
TGAGCCTTAAACGGAGACAGTAAGATAAACCCTATCGCTACCAAAACTGGCAAGTATGTTCTGAGGAGTGGACATATTCAAACAAAATGATCATAAAATCCTTTACTACTTCTCCTCTGCTTTTCCAGCCTTCAGCAGTGTCAGAGAAGCTGTGGAAAGGAGATACCGTGTTTTGCCTATGTAGATATCTGTTTGAAAATCTGAGGGTATGGAAATAAATATGCTGAATATACATTCAAGCTGGCTTTTTTCATCTGGATTTCTACCACTAAAGTAGAGCAATATCTGCTTGAGGAGCAATGGGATGTATTATGCTAAGCATCACATGGCATGGCCATAATCCATCTGTAATAAAGGTCCTTTCTTAAGAGACATAGAAATGAATACAACTGGTGTTAGAAGAATCCGATATCTCAAGTTTGTCCATTCGTTCTTATTTAAATTTTATCCCGCTTGCAAAATCCTTCAGAGTGGTGGCAATGTGGTGTTTGCCCAATTGCAAGGCTTTCCTTCATTATGAAGAGAGGTATATTCCCACTGTAAGTTGTTTTGAAACTTCTGCAGGCTCTAGCTTTGTATGAAGATGAAAGTACAAGGAGCAATAGTTATACCTGGGTCATCAGCAATATAAAGCAAAGTAAAATTGTGTCTGTGTCCTGGGATGCAATAACCTTAATGTGTCTAGCTGATATCAATAAAGATGTTAAGATTCTCTGCTGGTTGTGGATCAGAATTAAAAACATCCCTAAAAGACCTTAGTAATGAAACCTCTAAGTAAATATCCATAATCTAACCTGGGAAATTGTGTGCAAAAAGATGCTCAGGTGTATAACATTTTACAGACCTGCTGCATCAAAGCACCTCTGTCTCCGGCATGAATAAACAGGTCAGTGAATTCACCTTGAAGCAAATGCTGGTACTGCCCCAGCTTCAATGACTTTAGCAAAACCTTCAGAAAAAAATGAAAAACGTGGTTTGTGAGTCTGGCTTTATTGGAAAGTCCTGCAAGATGATGAGTAGTCTCTTTTTATGAGTGTACAGGTGAATGACGATAATCTGAAAAGTGTCTAACATAGTAGTCATGAAGATGAGGAAAGTTTGATGTTGTTCTGGTCATGGCTTAGTGTGAGGACTCCATAGATCTTGATTTGTAGTCCAGTGTGTATGTGTGTAAGTTCTTTCCTTGCAGGACACCCTCCAACAAAGATGAAGGGGAAAAGTATAAAGCTGTGTGTATGAAGAGCTGACTACATGATTTCCAAAGCATGTCACTGTGGCAGCAGACTGGTGAAGTGCTGGGGCCTGGGCTGTGGACCCTAAGTTGGAATTGAACTGTGGATGAGACACAACCTAGCAGAATATTTTGTTTCCCCCACTGGCTTCAGGTTCCAGAGGCAGAACCTGGCCCACCTGGGTTTATATGGCTCTGCCCTCACCCAGGTGGTTGTGGCTCTGGTAGTGGGTGAGACCAGGGCTTTATCAAGCAGGAGCTGATTAGTTTGTGTGTGTCTTCTGTTTGGGTTGGTTGCATCTTGCTGAGCTCTCTTGGTGGTGTCGTTCCATGTGAAGGGCCTCTGAGGGAGCCATCTCTGCCCGTTGTGTACAGCAGGCAATGCTGGCACCACAGTGGGCAGCGGAGGAGCTGGGCCCGCAGGAACCTATGACAGGATTGTTTAAGACAAGACTTCTGGGGGGATGTTGCTGAGTTCAGGGTTGGCCTGTGTGATCAGGCAACTGATGGTAGCATAAAATGATGATGGCTGAACCAGCATAATGGCTGGTGAAATCGTTCAGCTATGTCTCAGGTCTGTGGCTTTGTCCCATTTTCTGCTGTGTGGATCTGGGCTGTTCTGACTGTCTTCAGGTATGTAATAGCTCCCTGAGGGCCTCCAGCAGATGCTACAAGAAAAAAGATCGTGAGGCCCTTTCAGCCTTCAGCAGGATATTGAAGAGGCTTCAGGAAGAGGGATCTGCAAGTTAGCTCAGAAAACAATGTTTCTCCACAACTTCATTTTTTTTTGGCAACCTGTGATAGCACTAAGACTAGTCATGAGTTGAGACTACTGGCTTCATATTGTTTTTCCAGTGTGCAAGAGCATCAGGGTTTGCATACTTATGCTTTAAGTATCTCAATGCCTAAGAGTACAGGTTAGTGTCTGGCATATACTCATCGCACTTGTATCATCATGGAAGGAGAAGACAACTCCCCAGCCTGCAGCTGCACATATTGCAAATATGGTTTATGATGTTCTTCAGTGATCCTTTACCAGTTGAATATAGAGGTTGAATATAACTTGGAAGAGTTGATACATATTGGGCCATACTGAAAAAATTGAAGAGCATCATCAAACACAAACTTCTCTTTCTCTCTTTTGCAAATGCAGCATCAGAATTAAAGAGGTAAAAATACGCTCTGTGGATATATGGTATGAAGTATTGCTATGGCTGGTCGGAGTTAACAGGGCCAGAATTCCTTTGTGGCTGCAGAGGTTTAGTTAGCAAAAACTAAACAGCAACAGCCCTTGCAATTTGTTAATTGATCCCTTATCAGTGAAGTGCAGCTGTTGATTCAAGTGAAGTGCAGCTGTTGATTCAGTCACTACTGCTCTGCTTTTCAGGCAGAAAATTAAGTATTTCAAGATATGGGAAAATCCAGATAAAGGAGTAAAAAGCATTATAAACATTTTTGGAGTTCACAGTAAAACCTGTTTATGAATCAATAAAACTGTAAGTTAGTGTTTGGATGTTCTTAATCTTTACAGTTGTACTTTGGGAGCTCCACAATGCACCAGAACTGGCATAAAAGCACCAATTGATTTTCAAGCAGACTTTGGATCAGCTCCAGATGTTGGCTTGAACTTTGACAGAGAGAATCCTGATCCAAAACAGAAATGGGAGCAGATATTTGTTCCTAGTGCCATCATGTCTTTGCAGTGCTGCAGAATGTGCATTTTTTTTAAAAGGAAAAATCTTTTTTTTAATGGTTCCATGGTCTCTCACATCTACTAGAGATAAAATCATTAACTTCTTGTGTTGTTGCTTTTGTCATATGAAGGCTGAGTTTTCCCCATCTCTGTTATTTATGCACCAAAAGCATTCCCTGTATCAGAGAAGTTTAAGTGAAAAAGGTAGGTGTGAAAAAACAAGCTCAGCAGTTAAATAAAACGTGTGTTCTTGAATTTCCCAGAGAGCAGCAGCAACATTTGAGTTGCTGATGTTCATGTTTGGTACTAAAACCTGAGCCAGTAGGTTACTGCCACGCAAACATTTACCAAGTGTCAAAAAAATAGTTTGGATGCACAGCAGTGATTTTTAGTATGATTTAGAAAGAGATAAAAACAGTGACTCCATAGCATGCAATCTTTGTGAACCATTTAAAGGCAGGAAGAAGAAAAATGAAAGGCTTTTTTTCTGAGCTTCTGCAACACCTCAAGTCCAGTGACTTTCTAGGAAGGATGTCACCTCCTTGTACTGTCCCATGAGCATGTCCAGCTTGTCCCTAGTGCAAATGGGTGTGCTACATTCAGGGGACTGTCTCACACCTGCACTGGGAAGGGGGCCTGTTGCTGCATGAGGTGGATGTAAAGCACATTTAGGCTCTGGCATGTAGCTGCCACCAAGCGCCTGTCTCAAATGCAATATAAACTGTTGGTTTGTGTGGGTTAGTAGAAGGCACTTCTTAAACTGGGATAAAAGCATTTACATAAGAGTCATATCTCAGTCATGCCATCCTTCATGGTTGCTATCAAAAATAGCATTACTTCATCTCTCTCTGCTTGATTCTTTTGCCCTGAGAAACTGAAGTGAGTGCCCAGCGGGGCTCATCAGCCTGGGCAGCCCCAGATAGGATAAGCAGATCTTGATCTAATGGTCTGAGACTTACTTTCTGACAGCACCCAGAGCTTATCTGACATATGCCTGTTACTGATTATGTCAGCCTGTTCCATTGCACTCTGTACTCTTTGTTCATGCAGTTTGAATCACGGCTGGGTTTATTTCTACTTAAAATACTTGAAAGAAATAATCCCCACCGTGGACTAAATGCTGTGTGACATATGAAAGCTTCAGCTGATGACACTGATTAGAAAGCCAGGCACAAAATGTGCATTTCAATCTGAAAAAATGTGACGTGTGGAGAAATAAACTGATTTAAGGCAGATTTAAATTTGCTGCAGGATAGAGCTCTGTGCTGTAAATTTAATGATGAAGTATGTTTTTAGTTGTTTTACAAAACTTTGGGAAATGGGGCTGTAAGGAGTTGATACCTTGGTTATAAACAACTTCTGATGCAATAGCTTCAAATAACTTGTCTGGAAATAAGAGAATGGCTCTGTTTGATCTTTGTTTGCTTATGCCATTACTAGGCATTCTTATAACTACTTCTAACTTCAAAAAAAAAGGCATAAAGTCTGGTTTTTATCAGCAGCTAGTTGTTACTGATAGTTGTTTGTAACTTTATAAGCAAATTTTTTTCCTCACTAACATCTCTACTGTAGGAGACACTAAAACTACCATCACAGACAGCAGCAGTATGGCGATAACTGTGGGAATAAAAAGGAAAAAATACTGGGCTACAAGTCGTCAAGGCAGCAACGGGGCTTTTTTTCCTGTGTTTCTATAAAACCTATTATAGGATAGGCTTTTTTCTTATCGGGAATCTCTAGGCACTCCACAGATATGTAAAAAATTGCTCTTAGTAAAGTCTTCTCACACTCTAACAGCAGCGTTGCAATTTTTGAACTCTTCTTTCCATTTATACACAACTGTTAATTTGAAGGAGAAAAATAGTATATATGGATAAGTTAGCATTTATGTAGCAGAGAAAATAGAAAATAGCCACTTTGAAAGTCTGAATAACCTTACTTTGTAGAATAATTAAGAGCCTTTCTGGTCTTTTTGGTGCTTATTTTGAGCCAATGTAATTGGAAGGCACATCTTGAAACTGCCCATGCCTGAGCTGTGGCTTAGGTAGCTTTGCACAAGCTCATTTTATTGTGGGTGTAAAAGCAAAAATGAAAATAATCACTAAAGCTGGCCCCAATGGTTTAGGGCTCTTCAGTTTTCTCTGAAAACACAGTGTGGAGCTTGTGCTGGTGAAGATTGATAGCTCAGACTTGGAGGTGGCTGCTGGGCTGGTTGGAAATACGGGAGTCTTTTATCATCATGGACAAGTGTGGAAAGGTGCCGAGAGCTAGTGCCTGTCACTCGCACCTACCTGCCTGTTTACAGGACAAGTGCAAGGAGCCAGGGTTGTTACCGGGCCTTTCCGCTGTAGTTGCACAAAATTCAGTCCTCAGGATTATGCATTTTCCTGGAGCCTTCATCTGGCAGAGGGGGCAGGTGTGGGCAGACTTAGGGGGTCTGTGCTGGATCTGAACACTCTCTTAACATCAGGGGGATTGAATTATATCTGGCAAAGGGAGAAAAAATCAACAGATAGAAAAGCCCTGAATTCTTGTACCTTTCTACCTTTGCAGCTGAGAGTGTGAAGTGTGAAGCCTTGCATTAAGAACTAATCTGAAACCATGAATAAATGTATCAAGTTACCTTATAAGTTTCTTAGTGGGCAGCAGATATGCAGAGGAGAAGCTGGTTTGACATTTGTAGCTGTCCACCTGCTACCAGCAGTCTTAATCAGCCACTAGGCTCCAACAGAAAATGTTAAAATAAAGGTGAAATTTTGTGCTTTTCCGAACAATGAACAAGTGAATTACTCAATTTTTTCTGATGTTTTAAGAAATTTAATGGAGAACCAGAAGCTCCCAGTGTTCTTCCATTCATATGGTACTTCAAAGGAACAAACCAAATCACTCTGCTTTTAATGATTAAAAGAAAATCTTGCAATGCAGTGCTAGAAAGAAGGTGCAGTAATGGCTTTGCACCTGGGAACAAACTGAAATCACAATGGCAATAAAACTTTATTGCAGCGCTGAAACTTGATTGGATTTGCCACTGTGGGGTCTTTTTGGAGAAAAAAAAAAAAAAAGTTGAAAACATGCAGCTACAAAACAGGAAAACATGTTAAGTGAAGCTGTAATATGTTCTGATGTAAATTCAGTGCAGTGTTTGAAAGTGAATTAACAAAACCCTTCTAAGTCTGGGAATAAATCTGAAGAGATGACCAAAGTGACAGTGAAAAAAAGAAAAAAAGGGTCTTGGGGAATCTCGGACTGCAATGCACAGCAGGGAGAACTAGCCAACAGTATTTTACGTCACATGTAATTGAGTACTGTGAGTTTCTGCACCATTTTTCTGTTTTTACTGTTCCTGTGACATCGGAGGAAAGTGTGCAGTCCCACTCTGTGTGTAAGGCAACTGCAGTGGGAGCTCCAGTGCCAGAAAAAGGGTGAATGAAACTAAATCTGCTTTCCTGGCTAGCTGCTGGATGTTCACATGGATGCTCCAGTGAAAATCAAAGTCCTGATTCCCAGGGAACAGCTGTCTGTTTTGCATGAAAATCACTGTGTAAAGTGCATTCTGAAGTCCACCATCCTTGCCAGAGAAAAGCTGTGATTAACTTAATGCCTGTCAAATACATGGCTGCAGTGCTGAAGCCCAGGAGCAGCTTTCAAGGCATCGAAACTGAAGTTTTATAATAGCATCTGTATCAGGACTGGAGTTCAGGGCCAAACCCAAGAGGAAAGGACTGGGACTTCAGACCTGTCTTTCCTTCACACTTTGTATTGCTTGGGGTAGTTCTGAATCACGTCTGGTGTGCTGGCTCTAATAATTTGATTCTAAGAAGTGTTAATGTTTAAATTAGCACTTTGGTTACGAGGCTTATTTCCAGAGGCTCAAAATTAGGTGATCAAAACCTAAGGAGTCCCTCTGTACATCTGGGCCTTCTTCTCTTTCTGCCCCAGAACCACAGCAGGGTGGTTGTTAGTTTGAAGTGGGAATGACTTTTTGAAAGAAAAAAAGTTTGTTTTTTCCTTGTGGAACAGAGGATTCTTTTGTTTTTCTTTGCAGAAAACTTAAAATATTCATTGAATCCAGAAGTCATCTTTTCAATTGAATATCTATCTGTTACTACTCACCCAGAAAATCTTCTGAGGATGTTCTCAGAAGCCTAGTGAGCTAGAAAGTCTGTATTGATTCTCATGAAATTGATGTTTTGGGGATCCTTTTCTTCCAAAAACAAGAAATAGGAAAAAAACCCCTTTTCTCTCAGCATTGATTTCGAGGTGCATGTGCTTCAAAATTCTTTTATTTTCTGATGGATAGGGAGTTCCATTTTCTTGTCTGTCCTAGACAATGAGATTTTCCGAAGCTTTCAGGTTTGCTGGGAAGGCAGAGGCACTAAAGGCTTTGAAATACTCAGACATTGCAGCAGCAAGGTCTTAGAAACTTTAGAAGAATAGACTTTATATGGATATACAGGATAGTAGCTATTCTTTAACTACTAAAAAAGAAGAGCAACTACCTTGGTGATAAATGTATTTGAAACAAATCTTCATGTATTCAGCTCACAGGGTTCTACTAGTAGGTTCTCTGAATGTTGTTCATTCATTTGAGTACATGAACCTGATTTAAATTTTGTTATATATGATCATCCCTTCAAACCAGACAGCAATTAGTCTACCAAAATAGCTTAAATTTTATCTGTCCCTATTAATAAACTGTATCAAACTAGATGGATTTGAAAACACTCTAACACCCCCCTTTTCCCATGCTAGTCTCCTTCTCTTCCTACACAAAAACCTGAAGTCTAATTTATAGTCTTTTCTCAAGCACTGGGGAGAATTCTTCCTGGAACACAATAGTCCTTAGTGAGAAAGTAGCCTATATTTAATTACAAGATAAAGTAGCTCATTATATGGCGGAACACCTACGACTTTAAGACTATAAATAATTTTGTGTAATACAGCTGCTGAATTTGTAAACTTTAGGTGAGGTTTGATTTTTTGTATGTGGGAGGAATTCACTTGTTGCTTTGGTGTTCTGGTAGTTTCTCAGAAACAGCAATAGAGATACTGCTGAGGACTCCTCCATGCCAGCATTAGCTGAGTCCCACAAGATCTCATGCCTGGCCCCAGGCTGCTATTGAGTTTCTCCCCCTCAGATGAGCTGTGGTTGAATGCCTACATGTCATGCAGTGCCCCCAAGACTCACAAAGGATGGGCAGCTGTATAAAATATGTGCCTTGGGCTACAAGAAACTAAAGCTATTGCAGTGACAAAGTACCAAAGCCAAGAATGATCCTTGATTTGATATTTTATTCCTGTCTTTGTTCTTCATCCCTGAATTAAGAGTTGTACCAGATAATTTAGGAAAGATAGTCATGCCCTAAAAGTATTGAGTTCAGAGTTGCTAAGCGGCCAAGAAGCTGCCTCAAGCATGCTCATAGAGAGGGAATGGTGCTTACATATAAAAAAGGAATTCTAATTCCTAAATTCCAACCCTCAGCCCTGAAGACCCAGCTACTTTAAAACTTACAAACTCAATTATTTGTTAAATGAAAATCACTCATGTTCAAATGTTGAGTGATGCTTGCTTACCCAGAAAATCAAATTTATCTTTAAATTATGATGATCCTTATGTTCTAAAGATGATACAATACTTAAAATTCCATGTGAAGCTGAAACATTTTAGGAAAAAATGGAAAACTTAGAAAAGACATCAGTTATGTTTTGGTTACCATTGTAATTTTTTTGGTTTTCAGTGTGCAGGGTTTCTTCTTTTTTGAATCTTTGCAGCAAGGAAGAAATTTGTTCTACTTCTCTAAAAAGGGATCTTTATTGTGTTTTTTTTTCCCCCCGTAGCACCTGTTTATGTGGCAGAGAGAACAATAGAGAATGAGCAAGAAGGAGAAATTACTTTCCTTTTAGAGACAGAATGGAACAGTGGAGACACTTTTTACTCAAAGTGTATATTTTGTAGGACGTTTACTAACAGCAATAGCTGTTTTGCAGCACCCTCCAGAGATCTGGGCATCATAGCTCTGGCAACAGCGGCGTTTTTTGTGGTGATCTCTTTGCATCTATTGGGAAGAGCAAAAAAAGATGAGACCCAAGTGGTTGAAGAGGACAGAAGTGCAGTTGCGATACTTGTGGGATGACATTGCTGCTGGGGATCTGCTCCCAGGCAGAGGACAGAACAACACTAGTGTTGATTGGGCAGTTGTGGTGTGGAGATGAATGGGAATGGAAAATTTACTAGGATTTTCCTCTGGAGACTGGCTTCTAATTGAGATTTATCAGCATAGGGAAGGTTGCATAAGTGTGGCCTATAAATCTCCAGAGGATTTTAGTCTAAGAGCTTCACCTAGGATTTTTCTCAGGTGTTTTTTTCTGACTGTCAGCGGTGGTAAATGTGTTGATTCATGTACTTGGACAATAGGTTGGGCACCATACATAGGACTTTCTAAAAAATAAAAGTAGGGAGTAGTTGGAAAAGTAGCAATTTGTTTATTTTTAATAAATCCACGATTTACTGCTTCTCATTTTGATGGCTTTTCAGTCTCAGAAGGGTTGAGAGCTACAACGTATAAACTTCTCCAACAAGAGTCTCAACAAATATTTTTGTCATCAGAAGGTTTCTTCACCACAATAGAGAAGCAATGAGTACTGCTGAGAAATTGCCCTACACAAGCCATAGTGATTGTACAAGGATGAACCTCCTATGGATACAGGTGCAGGCACTGAAGTCATTTATTGCTATGGCTTTTGAGGAGGAAATTTGAACTTGCAAAGTTTGGCTCCACTTCAGTGTTTCATTCTCACAGTAGTGGCTGTATTTCCTCCCTACACTTCGGCATTTTTTCCATCCAAGGTACTTCTGTTAATGCAGCTGTTTCTCCTCGACAGCCCTTGGCTACAGCTGAAAATATTTGTCCTTTTTCCTAGAAACACAGTAAGCGTTGCCACATACTTTTTGGTCCAGGACTTGTTCCTTATTTCTTGTGATATGGTTATTTAGAAGGATTTGTTTTGCAGCTGGGTTAGACAAATGGTCCCACCAATGCTGCATTTGTGAGCTATTTTCCAGCACCTCGGGGCTGCCTCACAAATTGCAAACAGCATGCATTCATCTGTAGCGTTGCTGCTGCTTCCTGGGGGGGTGAACTTGAGCTTTGACAGAGAGTAACAACTGATGAAAGTTAACAGCAGACCTTAGACACATTTCCTTTAGGTCTGTCACTATATGAGAGAGTAGAAAGGAATAAACAAATAAAAATATGGAAGTCTTGTTTATACCTGTGCAACTGTACTTGATTTCTCTTCTATATTTTCCCTTTTTGCTGTAAGAATAGTATTAGTGAGTTATCTCTTTAATGTACCATTTAAAAACTGATGAAAACCAGGACCGTATTTGTGCAACCTGAACTCTATTATGTTTTTTTCATAAAGAAACTGCATGCATGAAGCTGCTGCTAGTGTCCCCTAGGCAGAATTGGCAGAGGGCAGGGCCATGGCTTCATAGTATAGGACTGTTATGGGTTGGAAGAGAACTTTAAAAGCCATCTAGTCCACCCTCCCTGTACTGAGCAGGGACAGCTTAAACTAGAGCAGGTTGCTCAGAGTCCCAGCCAACCTCACCTGGCATGTTGGTGGTCATGGACCACCTCTCTGGGCAACCTGAGCCCATGTCTTACCACCCTCAGTGTGAAAAATGTCTTCCTTCTCTCTAGTCTAAATCTTCCCTCTTTTAGTTTAAAACCATTACCCCTTGTCCTGTCCCCATCTTTCTGACAGGCTCCTCTAAGTACTGAAAGGCCACAATAAGGTCTCCCCACAGCCTTCCCTTCTCCTGGCTGAACAACCCCAACTCTCTCAGCCTGGCCTCACAGCAGAGGGGTTCCAGCCCTCAGATCATTTTTGTGGACTCCTCTGGACCTGTTCCAACAGGTCCATGTCCTTCTTGTGTTGAAGGCACCAGAGCTGGACACAGGGCTCCAGCTTCATTTCCCAGCTTGCAGCATAGGGTGAGTGTGTTGCATCCATGGGAGAAGTGCTGACATCCACAGGGCAAATCTCTGTGTTCATCTTCTGTGGTGCCTCCATCTACTGCTGTGCCTCCAAAGCACAACTCAGGACATGCGTTGCTGCTGATAGCTTTTTCTCGATTAAGTAGTATATTGCAAATAATGGAGGTTGTATTTTGATCTACTCTGCTCTTCGCTTGGTCATAGAATTATCAGCTGGCTTAGAGGATTTTTTAATATATTTTAATATTTGATGATTAATTAAGACTAGTATTTAACACTTTTCAGCAAAGACAGAAATCTTGAATTATTCACGATTTCATTTTGCATTCTGAACTACTGAGTGCTCATATATAAATAATGCATTAAAAGTATTGCTGTCACTTCCCAGTTTGTATTTAGCCCTGCAGTGAGCAAGAAAAGGGGAATAAAGAGCAGAAGGGCAGCTGTGGCTCATGTTATTGCCCTGTTACCTGGTGAGGTGCCTTTTGCTTGCTGTATATTAGATATTTCCAGTAGAGAACTGGTCCCCAAGCTGCATCCTCCCCGAGAAGTAGGGTCTTGATGAGGATCACTTCACTAAGCAGCAAGTTTTGTTTCTTGGCAATGATTGGTACTGAGCGAGGTGCCTCTGGGCACCAGAGCATCTCAGAGGCTGGTGGGGTGTGGGTTTGGAGAGGAGAGGGTGCACAATGCCTCTTCATCCTTCCAGGAATATGTCATGGCTTTTTGAAAATGGGCTGGAAGGGATCAAAAGGCTTCCCTTTGTGAAATGTAGTCAGAAACATTTTCATTTGTGTGCATGCTAGGAAAACTGATTAAGTTAGCAGTCAAAATCTTTGTGAGGAGCAGGGGTGGCTGGGGCTGATTAAAACATTAGTCCTACTGCTCGGACTTCTCTCCAATGAGGCTCTCCGATACATAGGTAACTTCTAGTAACATTTAAATATTGGCATGTTCTTGGTTTTCCCTTGTGTGTGCTGTCTAATGGGCAAATGGCTATGGCTTTGTGTTCTCTCCTAAGCAAGCCCTGTGAGTTTGCTGCAGGAGCCATCAGCAGCAAGACGGTGTGTTGTAATTCCTTCAATCAGCTTGAATAGGACAACATCTTTCATTGCAATGCCAAGTTCACTGTGTCATCACTTGAGATCTCTTTTAAAAATTAAAAACTACCACTGAAATCTTGTAGGCTGTTATAAAACTGAGTGAACATAGCCCTTGTGTGCTGGAATAGTAGAAAAGAGTCTAGTGGGAGGTGTTGGAACTAGCTGATCTTTAAGGTCTTTTCCAGTCCAAACCATTTGATGATTCTATGAAATAGAACTTACCAGGGTTCTAAGTAACAGAAAGAAAAGCAGGATCTTTAAATCTTTGTTTACCAGATGTCCAAAGTATATAAGTTAACTCAACACACTGTATGTAAATATAACATATGGTGGCAGAGCAAGGGAAAGAATAGTTTCCAGGTGCTCAGTGGTTCAGCTTGAAAACACCCTGGATGGAAAGCACCTCATTTTTCCCTAGAAAATGATGAACAGTCCTATGCTTTCCATATAGAAGACATATGTCTTCCTTGAAGTTACATTTCATGAGGGATGCATAGAGTTTGTGTGTTGGACCTATATCAAACTCTAATTTCTTAGGGTAAGAGAAAGGATGAATGGTAACCACACCAGATGTACTCACCTTCTGCACAGAAGTCTCAGCCACCGGAATTTTTTCTGAGGTCTGTGTTGGCCTCTGGTTTATTTCTGTGCATGAGACTATGTAGTGATTTTGAGTGATAGTTCTCTATGTGACCAGAGACTGGTTTAAGCACTTTCCCTCCAGCCTCCCACGGCATACCTGCTGTGATTTATTGGCTGGGATCACACAGGGCTGGTTCTGCTGCTGACTCTCGGCTTAGCACTGGCTGTTTCAAGCCTCTTTGGCAAAGGGCTGAAGGTTTTGCAAATAGATCTGGTGGTGTTCCAAGCTTGTTGGCCTCCAAAGCACTCTCTGCAAGAAGTTTGCTTAATGGTAAAAATCTTGAATAGCCTAGATTGGAGATAGGAAAAAAAAAATCTATCCAGAATTGTAGAGGAGACACACTGCATTGTATTTTGCCAGGCAACCCAGCATAGCCATGAAACTCTAAATAAGCTGGTGTTTAGCAGCAAGTTGACATATGCTTGTGTCAGTTACTGCACCCTGGAAATGCCCACAGCTCTATATAAATTAAACTGCTCTGTGGTCTATCAGCTTTGTGGTCTTTTGGAGAATTAGCCTGGAGATGCTGCCCTTTCCAAGATAATTTCTTCTAAGCCTTCTAAGTAGTTAGTCAGGAAGTCTGTGTGTTTGCGCACATGCCCACGCACACACCTCCATACAGCCACATACACACACGGCACTGTTTTTTCCTTTTCTATTCATGGGCAAATATATCACACAAATGGAAGTGAGGTACCATGGGATAAATGGTCACAAACCGTGGAGTTTACTTAAGGTATCCAAATGTCTTCAGCTCAGTCCTGAACACGGAGATAGAGGACCTGTGGTACATTACTTGCATGTAGTTTGTGAACAATTAAAATCAGTCAGTTAACCACTGTCCAGATTTCCTCTGGACTCTCTGCATTTCTAGGGCATACACGGGAATGTGACAAGCCTCATGCTGGTGAGCAATGTAAAAAGAACTATGAGAGCTTAAAGCCACCACCTCTATGAGGAGGAAAACACCTGAATCACAGAATGGTAGGGGTTGAAAGGGACTTCTGGGGATCATCTCATCCACTCCCCCTGCTTAAGCAGGGTCACCCAGGGCAGGTTGTCCAGGATCATGTCCAGGTGGGTTTGGAATCTCTTCAGAGAAGGAGACTCCATAACCACTCTGGGCAGCCTGGGCCAGGGCTCTGTCATCCTCACAGGAAAGAAGTTTTTCCTCCTGTTCAGATGGAACCTCCAGGGTTCCATTTTGTGCCTGTTGCTCCTTATCCTATCGCTGGGCACCACTGAAAAGTGTCTGGCCCCATCCTCATGACTCCTGCCCTTTAGATACTGATAAGCATTGATCTGATCCACTCTTAGTCTTTTCTTCTTCAGGTTAAA
>VYZX01010773.1:0-49667 GCA_013401335.1 Brachypteracias leptosomus
GCCTTCTCTTCTCCAGGCTGATGTTATATCCCATCCCTTTGAAACAGCATCACTAAACTGTGATGGCAGGAAACGATTAAACCCCGATCCTAACCTCCTTGCAGGGATTTCATTAAAGGCTCATAAAGCAAAGTTGTGCTGAGTTATTTGGCAGTGAACAACCAATTACCCTCATCACAGATTTCCTGACCAGGCGGTCACACTATGAGTGATGCAGGAAGGAGGATAAAATACAACATTGATTTTTACAGCGATTCGCTTCGTACTCATAGAATCATTAAGGTCCTCAGAGGTCAAGTCCAACCCTCAACCCAAAGTTGTGTCCTCATGTGTTTTTAACATCCAACGTTGAAGAATAAAGGCTGTCAAGGAACAGGTCTGACCTACCTTGTAGAGTGCAGATGTGGAGGCTGATCCAACAGCATAAGCCACCCCGATGATGGAGTCACCCTGGAAGCCATCGGCGTACGCCATCATCACGATGCCCGTGATGGCCATGATTGCTGCAACTATCTGTGCAGACAAAGCAAAGCAACGTGAAGAGACATCATCACCCTGTGGGGTTTTAAGGGGTCTCACTACCTACTTTGTCTGACTTTAAGCTTCCCCTTAAATAGAGAAGATCATGTAGGGATGGGAGAGATGTAAAGCATGATGGGAGTGTACGCGCCGGTAGCGATATTTTCGGTGGCATCTAATGATAGGACCAAGGGGCAATGGGTGTAAGCTGGAACAGAGGAGGTTCCACCTAAATATGAGAAGAAACTTCTTCCCAGTGAGGGTGACAGACACTGGAACAGGCTGCCCAGGGAGGTTGTGGAGTCTCCTTCTCTGGAGACGTTTAAAGCCCACCTGGACATGTTCCTGTGTGACCTGACCTAGGTGTTCCTGCTCTGGCAGGGGGATTGGACTGGGTGATCTTTCCAGGCCCCTTCCAACCCCTAACATTCTGTAATTCTGTGATATGGATCTACAGCATCACAAATTCTCCTGGGACCTACTGATAGAACATCCATCATTAAGTGTTTTAGAAGCTAAACATCCACTTCTGGAGGTACGACTCCAAGATCAAGACATTTTAAGAGATTTTGCTCTGCTATACAACAAGAGAAATATTTAGCAATGCCAAGAATTTAACTTGGAATGCAGACTTTTAGGTGGCTGGCCTTCCTGGACATAGAATCATAGAATGGTTTGGGTTGGAAGGGACCTTAAAGATCATCTAGTTCCACCCCCCCTGCCATGGGCAGGGACACCTCCCACTAAATCAGGTTACTCAAGAGCCCCATCCAGCCTGGCCTTCAAAATTTCCAGGGATGGGGCTTCCAGCACCTCTCTGGGCAACCTGTTCCACCCCTTCAGGAGAACAACCCCCATGTTGTGGGTTACCAGTGCACCACTGGGACCTCTTCCAGGCTGCTCTGGCTGCACATGGAATTTCCTAACAGCCCTTCCAGCTTTCTTGGACAGACACAACCAAATTTCTTTATGAAGCCTTTACCTTTGTGCTTAGGATTTTAGCTTCATTGGAAAATCCCAGGGAGAGCTTCTAAGGAGCTTCAAAGAAAAAGAACAGAAATAATCAACTACATCATATCTGGAACCTTGCACCTTGACTCCAAGGACCTTAAGGAAGTGGGAGGGATCCCAACATGTTTTATTCTTTGAAAAACTCCCTGTCTCTACCTACTTGCCCACAATGGGCAAATATGGAGTCTGAATTTTAAAGACACTGAATATTTAGTTTCCATGGACTGCAGAGGAAAATGTGGTTCCTCAGACCTGTGGAAAAATCACAGCCCCTTTCTGAAAGATAAGGGGTTCTACAGAGATTTTTTAAAAATTAATATTACATTAAACATTTTATCATTACAAAAAGGCTGTGGATGGGTGTGGAGCAGCAGATGCACAAATGCTGACACCCAAATCTGGCTGTTAAAGAATCAGCAGCAACATTGGAGGTGCAGACCCTGTTTTCTCCTCCCAGATACCCATTAAATGACACAACTCCCCAGGGGATGGGCAGGGCAGGCTCTCCCTGATCAAAGGCAGGAACTAATGAGGTTCTCCTCAACAGTGTGAACCTCTACCAGTGCTGCCACACTCAAACTCAACAGCTGAGCCAGGCAGGGCTTTGTAAAAAGAGTTTTCTTGCTCCAGAAGCTCTGGTACAACTCCTGAGCCAACACCAACGTGAGATGGACACTTGGTTCCTGGAACACCTCATTACACTTCATTGAAGAAATCTTTGCTACCAGACAAACTTCATGTGCTTCACACCACAGAGTTTAAAGGCATCTTGATCAAAACATGTGTCCTTCTGCAGAGAAACCTGAGTTTCAGATCTCACAAGAGGCCCAGAAAACCCACTGATGCCCACACTGAGCAGATGTGAGCCAGACTGAGGCAACAAGCACAAAAATCCCACAAAACAATTTCAACAGTCAGTCAGCAGAGCAAACCCATGTTTCAAGGGACACATGGGTCAGAGAGAGATGTCTGACTCAGGTAAAGGTGTCCACACATGGGGGACAATGGGGAGCCAAGAATCAACTCCCAGAACAGAGCCAATCTCTGAGACTACAGGTAAAAATGATGGTGCTCCTAAATCCTGAAGATGCTCTTGATACCACCAAATTCACCATAAAATAACACTTGAAATCCAGATTTCCCAGTTTAATCATGGAATCGTTCTGGTTGGAAGAGACCTTTAAGATTATCAAGCCCAATTGTTAACCCAGCTCTGCCAGGGCACCACTGAACCATGTCCCTCAGCACCACATCTCCATGGCTTGGAAATCCCTCCAGGGATGGGAACTCCACCCTGGGCAGCCTCGACCAGGTCTCGACAACCCTTGTAAGGAAGAAATTGTTCCTCTTGTCCAACCTAAATCTCCCCTGGCACAACTTGAGGCTGTTTCCTCTTGTCTTATCACTTATTTCTTAGAAGAACAGACCAACCCCACCTCATAATCTTCGTTCAGGGAGTTGTCAAGAGCAAGAAGATCTCCCCTGAGCCTCCTTTTCTCCAGGCTCAACAACCTTTGGTCCTTCGGCCACTCCTCATAAGACTTGTGCTCCAGACCCTTCACCAGCTTTGTTGGCCCATTGTCCACCCTGTGAAGTTGCATTTTCTGCTGCCTACATGGGAATCTGGCCTTTCCTCCTCAAGTGAGGAGGTGTTGGAAGCCATCAGCCTCTGAAGAATCAGGGCACACCTGGCACAGGACACACGTGCCATCACCCAAGATGCATCAATGCTTAAGTTGATCCCTGAGCTTACATCTACCCAAGGACTTGTGAGCAAACCAAAGCTGAACTTAGAAGAATGGGTTTCAGTCCTGCTCAGTTGGAACAGTCCCTACAGAACTTCTACCTTTGGTTTAGGGAGTAGTTTGTTAGTAATTGAATTGTGTAAAGCTGCTGTTCTCCTTACTGCTTATCCAAAGATAGAAATACCACAAAAGTCCCAGGTTGAAGCAACACAGAATTACACCCAGGACCTCCTGGACACCAGGTTCTAGAAGTCCTCCCCTTGCCTTGCTGCACCCCTGGCTGGTTCCAGCCCAGGCTGCACTATATCTTGCCTGGCACATAAATTCAGACACAGCATTTCAGCTGTCACCTGGAATGTTTCAGCTGCAGTATTTCAAGCAACGTCTCCACCAAGGCACAACAGAGAATTGTGATGTAGTCTTCTCCTTCCAAGGGAAAAAAAAATCAAGACTTAACTCTTAGTGCACTCATCCCTCAGACCCAGCATGTCCTTTCCTTGTCTTAGTGGAAATGAGTTGATCCATCATCTCCAACAGGAGATTCTCCCTCTTGGGAAAAACACTTTCCCAGTCTGACTGCACCAAATTTCCAGAGCCAGTTTCCTAATTCAATCAAATATTTAGACAGTTTTCTCCTGAAAGAACTAAAATGATGGACATATATGGAGCACCACCTCATGAGATGTTGATAAATAAGACCTGACACTGGCAAACAGTGAGAACATTATTCAAGCTTCATGTTCAAAGCTCCTCCTGCAAAAAAAGCATCACTGCATTAGCACAGCTGACCTGGGCTTATCAACTGTTGTGTGGCTGCTTTAGAAACATCCTGCAGGTTTCTGTAAGCTGACAAGAAGCAGCAAGGTCACACTGAAGCAAAGATGGTTGTTGTAGCTCGTTAAGCAAGGCTTTTAATTACTGGAAGAGAGTAGTAACATTTTTTTGGAGCCTCCTAGGTAAGGAATAAAACCATCCTACCTCTTTTGGTTGTCCCCTCTGGAAGAGAGCAAGGCCAACCAATATTTTACTCAGGAACATCTTTTTCCCATGTGGAGTCCAGCAGAAAATGAGGTGCTGTAGTAAAGAAACCTGTCTCCAGGCTAGAGTCCACTTTTTAGGGGGGGAAAATGTCCCCAGATCACTCCATCCCTACCTAATAAGCACTAATTCAACATCAGAGATGAAACACAACCAAGGGTCCACACAAACACTCATGCATGTGGCTCAACTGAAGCAACACAAGCCAACACATCTACTCACATATGTGAAGTCTTCTGCTCTGAGCCAAAGCTGTCTGGGCTTCCACAACTCCCAGTGTCACATGGACACACTGTGGATTTGTGAGATGTTCAGAAGTGCCCAAGCAAAGATCACGGCACGGGCAGGGATTGTGCTGTTCCCTTGAGCAGGACAGTAGGCACTCAAGGTACCCAAGGTCTACCTACATGGCTATATGGTCATTGCTGTACATGTCCTTTTCATATGAATGCTCTTTCTCCAGCTGGTCTTCTTCTCTCTTGGGTTGGGTGCAAGCTTCTTCCCACTCTACGGCATCACCACTGAGGACACAAAGCCCTCACTGCAGAGCACACACTCCAGGTAGCTCCAAAACAGCCAGGGCAGCCAAAGCTCTGCGTGCAGCTCTTCTGCAGCTCATCAACACCTCCACAGGCAAGATTCTGCTGCACCATAAGGTGGCCATCAAGACAGGTTTGTCTTGAGACAGCTCATCTCAGAACCCAGCCCTCCAGCCTGGCCAGAGGCTGCTGTCTGGGATGTGTGGGAGTGATGTGCCAGCACGCAGCCAGGGGACTGGAGAGCCACCAGCCAGCTGGCCAGGTGGCTCCTACCTGCCTGTGGGCATCTCTGGGTGGTTCAGAGACTGCCTGCAGCAACATCAGGTGGTGATGCTGGAAATCTGCTGCAGAGCCACTGAGCCTTGATGGCTGCTGGTTCTCAAGCCCAGGCAGATGAAAGCTGTCCCAGGCTCCCCACCTCTGATGTGCTGCAGATGTGCCCCATGGCTCCAAAGCTCCTCAAGAGCTGCTGGGAGCTGAGCACCTTTGAAACACTGGCTGTGCTCCTGAGTGCTGAGTGCTCCTGCAAAAACACCAGCTCAGAGGATTGGATTTTTGTCTCCCTACTGCCCAAATAACCCAATTATGCCTCCTCTCCAAGAGGCCAAGGAGTGAAAGCAGCAGAGGCATTCCCAGCACAAACCCCTGGGTCCTGCTGCTTTGCTGTATTCTAGCTCTCAGACAATCTCCTGTGTGGTTATTAACATTATTAAGTGTAATTCTGGCAGGAGGGCTGCTGGAAAACTCTGCCAATCCCCTCGCCAGCACGGAGCATCCAGAACCTGCCATTCAGCAGCTAAAACCAGGTTCTTTGATGTGCAGGATCTGCTGCTCACTTCTTCTGCCAGGTTTTTCCTGTGCAGACCTCGGGGTGTTTGCAGCATTAATGCTGATGCATATTTATAGCAAAGGGGTTTTTTTTAGTCAGTGAAAAAAGCTTAATAACTGAAAATAGCTTTAGTACTCTCCATCTAGGCTTCTTTAAGAGAGCAGGCTAGGAAAATACAAGGGCTATGCTTGCTCTTCTAGGAAGAGGTTGCTCTGAGACAAGAATTAGCTTAAAGAGTAGAAAATTCTTGGGGTTTTTTTGTCAGCTGGAACCTGAGATGATCAAGGGGCAGAGGAGGGAAGTTACTGTTCCTGCAGAGAAGAACTGAGGGTTTCAAACCCTGCTTACTCTTGAGGGGAGGTCATGTTCATCTCATGCTTCCATATTTGAAGTTGGGTATGAAATAGAAATGCAGGTGCCTGGCCTTAGCACTGCAAGATGAAATGTCCATGTCCTGTTTGAGGGCACTGTGGCTGAGGTCTATCAGACACAGGTTCACCTCCTCCACTTGGCCTGGTCTGAACAGACCCTCCACTGAGCCAGTCCAGCAAAACCCTCCTGGCAGATCCCTACCCAAGAGCTCACAGAATGGTTTGGGTTGGAAGGGACCTTCCAAGGTCACCTAGTCCAACCCCCCTGCAGTCAGGAGGGACTTGTGTGATGCTCACATGGCCCTGTACCATTACTAACTGCTCAGCCAGCCCTGTCTCACCTGGAAATTAGGGGAATTGTTAAACTTTAAATAATTTCTTTTTCCATTCCCAAACCCCCTCTGTTCAGTGAGCTTGTGGCAGCTCCAAGAGCTAGATCAAACACCTGTGGAGCAGGAATCACAGGATGCCTTTTCCTTTCAATCCTGAACCCTTCTATCATGCTATTAATTAAAAAGAACCTGCTGTGCTCAGTTTTAAATAAGACTCACTCAGATGAGTGCCCTGATCCATCACACTTTCCATGGAACTTTAATCCAACTGCTGGTTGGCCCCTTCTGGTCACAGGCATCACACTTGGCCCCAGCCAGTCCCTCATGAAGTCCAAAGCTCTTGATAGTTCTATCAGGGTTGTACCCAACACAACCATTAGGCCTTGAGCCACTTCAACTTTGAATCTGCATCAGCAGAACTGGCAGAGTTCTTGCTACTCCTTAGCCAAGGCATAAAGTTCAAATTGTTGCATTTGGGGAGATTTGTGTATGTAAAATGATGGGAAACATGCTGGATTTCTCCTAGATCCAGGCACACATCATTTTGCTCAAGTTCTTTTAGTTTTGGCATGGTCCATATTATTGCCAGTGAGCTCTATAACAAAATACACCTTCATGCACACCAGTTGCTGTTCCCTTTAAACCAAACTTGGCACACGGATGTGTGTGGAAGAGGTAATAGGTTGGCATAAAAAAAAATCACACTGCATATTGAAAATGGCTCTCTACCCAAACAAGGAACAAAATTGCTTTGCTTAGAATCTAAGCATTCATTACTGTGTTTGAAATAAAATTAATTGACTGCATTTCAGCACTCTAAGCCAAGGCAGAATTGGTTTATATGAAACTGGAAGTCCTCCTACTCTAATTCATCGACTGTAATAGCTCCTTGAAACTCCCACAGCAAACTGGAGTCTGAGGTCTCTAACTGATCTTCAGCCTTAGGCTGGCATCATAAAATCAAATGAGAAATGGTTTCATGGTGTGTATATATATAGACACCACAATGCAGCAGCACTAGGGCAGCACAACAGCTTATGGATTTAAGGGCAATTATGAAAACGAGAGAGGGCTGAAAATCAGGCATGTCATTACCCTTGCTCCCATGAACCTGTCTTTCAGCACAATCCAAGAAAGCAAGAAGACAAAAGCTTTGTTACAACAGAACAGGGCAGAGACGTCTGTGGCTGTCAGCTTCTTTAAAGCCAGTAAGTACAGGTAGTTAGTCAAAGTCCACAGAATAGAAAAGGGAGCAGTCCTTTTAAGAAAGAGTTTCAGCGTCAGACCATCTTCACCAAAAATCCGACTGCATTCCCTAGGAAAAGAAAAAGAGTTGGAAACTCAGCCAGGATCCTCCTTTAGCATTCACTCCAGCACAGCAAACATTCATTAGGCTTTTATTGCATTCAATTAAGTGCTTCCCCCAACTGCTCTGCACACCCCTAACTCCTCTTTAATTCGCAGAGAGAAAATAACCTGCAATCTTCTTAAAGCAGCAATCCCCCAAGTAGAGAAGAAGGAACTTACCTGCAATAATCACACAATAATCCCCCAGAGAAAGGAGGGTTATCTACAAGGCACTGACAGCTCTCAGGCTCTGCCTTCGAGGCCATGAACAGAGGGATTACAGCTGCTGGTTCTTCTCTGCAGCTTGACAATTCCTTCTGGATTTGCTCCAAAAGCTGGTTTGATTCTTACTGAAATATGTTCTCACCTATGGCCAAGTAAGCTTCAAGAATTGTCTGAAGATACTGGCAGACACGCCACCGTGGTGGGAAAGTGAACTACCAGCCAGTGGGACCAAGACAGTCCAGTAAGAGTGGGAGAAAAGGAAGGACAGGGGAGGGAAGGGCACTTAACAGCTTTGGTTTATCACACAGTGAAGAGCTGTGCTCGCTTAACGACTCTTCCTTGGGGACTAAACTGCAAACAACATCTCCAGTTTCCCACACACTGTGTCACACGCAAGTTGAGTGAGTTGTTTGTTTCTCAGGATTCCAAGAAAGGGAATGGCCAGCTCAGAAGACACAGCACTGCTATGCAAAGAGGTACCTACATGGGCTAAGAGGAGACCGAGGACTCAGACACGCAGCTTGATCAAAGGTCCATTACTGCTCCTCTCTTGAAACATCTCCACCTTTCCCAAATTGGGAAGCTGGTTTTGAGCAACACAACTCAATGGTTAAGGGGATTCCTTGAGATATTCCCAGTGTGCTTCAGTTCTTGACATGGAAGACTCTCTGACATCTCTATTTACAACTTGAGAGGTCCCACAGTGTTGGGGGGGACACACAACCAACACCAATGCAGTGAACCAAGGTACCATCAAACTGCAACACATCCTTACCAAGCAACATTAAGGGACTAATCTAAATGCCACGAGGCCCTGGGGCCTCAAAGTGTTCCCAGCCAAATATGGCTGTGTTTGGAAGATTGCTAAAACACTAATTACGCAGAACTAATTAGCAGCTTCAAAGAATGCACTGCAATGTGAAGTCAACACCACCCGTTATTGGTGGGGATGGGGGTGGAGATGGTGTAATCATTATCCTGGTTTGGCTTTGCCTTTACAGACAGAATTATTTTCAGGTCTCCTAAAGCACTTTTAGTAATTCTGGGGAATTCTGCTGCTAAAAATATTGCAGGTTTTAAGTATTATGCATGGAAATCAGCACTCCTGTTTCGAGGAAAGCAGCATAATAACATCTGTGTAGAATAATAACTTCTACAGAACACATGAGATCAGCTAGATCGTACTTAATAGCCATTCATTCCCTGCTGCCACTAAAATGACCTGGTGTACAAAGCAGTCAGATAAGAGATTGTCTCTGAAGATCAGAGCAGAAATGTTACATATGGAAAGAGAAGAGCTAGGGGTGTGTATCATCTATCTGAGATGCAAAGCAAATACTGAGTCAAGTCAACAGATTAATGCTTCATGTATCTTAAGAGGGCTACAAGAAAGCTGGGGAGGGACTTTTAGGATGTTGGGTAGCGGCAGGACTGGGGGGAATGGGTCAAAACTAGAGGTGGGGAGATTCAGATTAGATGTTAGGAAGAAGTTCTTCCCCATGAGGGTGGGGAGACACTGGCACAGGTTGCCCAGAGAGGTGCTGGAAGCCCCATCCCTGGAAGGTTTTAAGGCCAGGTTGGATGGGGCTGTGAGCAACTGATGTAGTGGGAGGTGTCCCTGCTCATGGCAGGGGGGTTGGAACTAGATGATCTTTAAGGTCCCTTCCAACCCTGACGATTCTATGATTCTAAATTTCACTGTAGGCTTTTGTATCACTGATTTCCACAGGAGTTAGAGGTGACGAGTTTCCCTGTCTGAGAATGGACTCCCTGGCAGCACAGACTTGAACATCTGTCGAGATGCAGGTGCAGCAGTTGACATTTAAAAGGTGTTTTTCTCCCCATGAGACTTATGTGGATGGAGAGGGTGATTCTGAGCTCCGACTACATCTCACTTCAGGACAGGTGGCCTCTGACCTGGATTCACTGTGACTGTATCACCACCACGTGACACCATCTCCTGTCTGCTTTGTGAACCCCAGACCTGCTCTCTCCAGCCCAGGGGGAATTCTGCCATCGCCTTTGATGCACGATTGGATCATTACATGCTTGTAAATTCAGCCTGTCTCAGAAGCTGTCAGGGTCTGTCTCAGATGAAACAAGCTTGTGCTGTGTTAAAACAAGAGAGGAAGGTGCTGGGGCTGCTTGCAGTAATGAAGGGCACAGTTAAATCCCCCACTGCTATGCAGAGAGCATATAAAGGCACCAGCAAAACCTCTTGAGCACATCTCCACACTGGTGGAGTCTGCAAAGCAGCAGGAAAAGCTCTTCTACAAATGTGCCTTGGGAAATTCCACCCCTGTCATCCATCGTGGCCTCCCCATTGCCAGGGAGATGCTGGGAATAAGCTTCTGCTCCTCCATCCATTGGCTTCCCAAGCCAAAAGAGGGGGGGGGGTGACAGAATGGATCAGGTTTTGTTGCTCTGCACACAGACAAACAAAGAGTGGAGCCAGGAGGATGGAGTCTGAAGTGCCCTGACTGTGAATCCTCAGAGAAAGATGCCTTGGTGATTATGATGTTATTCTGGGCTGGACTCTGCTGGCTGGTCAACTATTTGGGAGAGGCAGTTGTGGCAACACTGCAAATTCACTTATCTCTGAGTTCCCAGAAGCAGTGGGAGGGACAGGCAGAGATTCACAGCTAGGGAAAGAAATCTGGAAACACTTCACGGGCCCCAGGCAATGGACTGTTCAAGCAGATGGAAGCTCTTCCATCACACACAGCAGCATACAAGGACCAGACAAAACAGGGGTCAGTGGTTCCTCACCTCTCAATTAAAAATAACAGCAAAGATTTGTGACAGGGCTGTGCTGAGCAAGACAGAGACCTGATGAATTCCCCTCCGTGCCCAGGAGAACTCCATGAATAATGCTCAGTGAATGAGGAGACAGGGAGAATACTTTATTTTCCCAGTCATGGCTACAGTGGATTGCCTGGGGCTTTGTGAGGGCTGGTTGCTCAGTGGTTAACTCAGCCTCTTTGGCATGCAACCAAAATTAAACTTGCAGGAGCCATCAGACATGACAGTGATTAAAACCCTGGGCAGGAGAGAGGGCTCCACGGATAGCATCTGTAGGCTGGTGACTTAAAGGCAGAGACATATCTAAGGGCAGCTGACCCTGAAACTATGACACAAGCTACTTCCAAATGCACAAGAAGTCTATTTAAAACCTGTCCCCTAACATAAATAGCTCTTTTTATTTGCAGGTAGCCCTCAGCCATCAGCTCTGGGCAGCCTGTCATGCTCTCAGGAATTACAGCACCTCAGGCAGCCGTGTAGCTTTGCCTCTGGCACCCACTAAACAGCCTGGGGAGTCACCTCCTCATTATTCTGATGCCAGCCCCTGCAGAAGAATGGGTTTCTTCACCCCTGGTGCTCAGCAGCCTCTGGAGTGTCATCTGCAGCTGGTTTTAAAACAGCTTGCAGGAAAAGAACAGAGCTAAGAGACACTACCTGGGGTAACATGACTATGGTGAGTGTAATTACAGCACCCAGATCAAGGCTTGGCAAGGCCACCAGTGACATGAAGATAGCAAGAGGCACCACGGGACCTTTGGTGAGCACAAGTTGTTAGGATGTAATTTGGTCCTTCTGTCTAAATGATGGCATCTGCTGCAATAAAATATTTTCCAGCTCCCTCTCAGGAGATAAGACACCGAAGAGAAATGGTGGTTAGAGTGAGTGGTGAATTGTTTTCTAGGACTGACTGAGTCTGAACATGAAGATCCTGGACAGATGGATTTGTCTGCTCAAGAGCTGGAGGAAAAGGAAAGGGAATTGTGGGTTAACTTCTCACATAATGTAATGCCTCAAGTAGATGTCCCTACTTGTATAGGGAGGTTGGACCAGATGACCTCTGGAGGTCTCTTCCAGCCTAAAACCTCCTATGATTCTCTAAGGAGTGTCTAGCTCAGGGGGCAGCACCATGGGAATGCTGTCTCCCAGCAGGAATGGTCCAAGGGAAGCTCAGGTTTTGTGCTGCTGGTCTTCCACCCCACTGCTGAGCCATGTGGGGTTGGAGGAGCTATAGGAAATGGAGATCCTCATCTCTCCTCTGAAAAGCCCTTTGCAGGAAGATCTAGGTTTGCACTAAGTGGCTGAAGAAGCTGGAGTGAGCTACTGCTGCAGCCTAGATGGAGAGATTTGTAGGTGACAAACTCACAGATGACAGATGACAGCAAGTATCAGCTACTCACAGCTCTGTTTTTACTTCAAGTGATGCTCATCTTGTTCTCCTCCTCGCTAGGAAACCGAGTCCTCCCAACATGTTCATATTTATTAAGCCTGCACCTCCCAACACTCCTCCAAGGCCATGCCTGAAGGCTGCAGAGTGTCTGCACCTCAGCTGGTACAACACAGACAGATTCTGGCAGAAAGCTGCTGAATGTCTCAGTGGTTTTCCTTAAGAAGCCAAGACAAAATTTACTGCCACTGAAAATATCATCCACCTATTGCAACTCACGACTCTATTAGGAGCCTACATAAAGTCTGTGGAGTGTCTTCTACCGTGGTAAATACTGGCAGGGTTGCTCAAATCATTTTCCTCACCACTAATGCAAGGAGTTTCCAGCTCTTTATGTGGGACAAACCTTTTATCTACAACACTGAGGGGATACCAAGGGCTGTGTCTTCTGCCTCAAGACAACCAAGATACTTCACTGATATGCAGCAGGGAGTTAATGACCATGAGTTATTTTCTAGGACCACAACAGTTCGTCTTTAAGGTAAAATATGAAAGCTAAGAAATACACAATTTACAATCTCAAAACCTATAAACCTCTCAGAAAGCCAATCTAAAGCTGAAGATCAAGGCTTCCATCCTTCCAAGTGGGATTTATTAAAGTAATAGTGGCTCCATTCAACTTTGCCAGCCTGGGGCAGCTCTCCAAAAGTCATCTGCATGATCACTGACCTCTGCCAAGGTATCAGAGATACTGTTTGTTCTATCTGCTGGACCAAATGTCCTATGTCTTTAAAGCATCTAGAGAGCAACTGCATCCTCCAGAAACAAAAAGACAAGTCACCTCTGGACCCTGGGATTGCCACAGGATGGGCTTTATTGACAAGAATTAGCTACTCCTCAGAAATAAAACCAGCAAATGAAGCACCAAGAAATCTCACAAAGTGTAAGAAAAAGCCCTGGAACAGGGACTATATCAAGAACACAAACCAAACAATTATACAAATAATTGATGCAGCTTTGAAAATGCCCCTGTTCTGGGTAGGAGGCTGGGTTAAATCACCTCCAAAGATCCTTTCCAAACTACATCTGTCTGGAACTCTCTGGATTTAAAAACTACAAATAATGCCTTTCAATCCTCTAAGACATCAGAAAATCAAGTGCTCATCCTGAAGAGATGTCCACTCCCAGACCCAGCCTGAAAGATTTGGCTTATAACAGAATCATAGAACCATTTAGGTTGGAAAAAAGACCTCCAGGATCATCAAGTGCAACATTTGTCCAACATCTCCCTGACCCCTAGACCACGTCCTGAAGCACCACATCTACTCGTTTATTGAACCCCTCCAGGATGGTGACTCCACCACCTCCCTGAGCATATTGCAAATCAAGTCTGGTCTTCATCCTAAAAGTCAGTATTTCCCAGCAGCTACCTCCTTCTTGGGATGTGAGTTCTCAATGTATCTGGGGTAGGAGATACCCTGTGAAGATGCTTTTCCATTGGCCCATCAGCTCTAACACCAGCCTCCTGTTTCCACACATTCACACAACCACATCTCCGTGTGTGCAGAAATTCCTCTGGGCATGTAAACATGTGTCCTCAGCTTTCAAACCTGAACTCCTACCAGCCTGGGAAATGCATCAATTATTTAATCATACTTAGATTATGCATTGCCACAAATGTTTTGCCCAAAACTTTGCTCCCATGGATGCATAATCAACCAACTAACTGCAGAGGATCCACCTGCAGGGATAGTTATTTGCACCTTATCTGCTGTGTGTTTGTTATTACTTTACCCCATACCCAGAAGCCAAGCTGACACTGTTAATGTTCCCACAAATACTCCACAAGAACCTGAATGAAGGCATCATTAATGTACAAAGCACCAGGGTTTTCAGGGAGGCAGTTAATTAAGTGCAACTGCTCAATTTCCAACACGTTGATTTGACAGAAATGATAATTTAGGACCAAATTACATCCCAGACCCTGGCAAAAGCTGCTGAGGGAAGAATTTGGCCCTGCTACACTCCAGCCTGACAGTCACAGAGTGGATTCCCTGCATGCTCCTTGACATCTGTGCTGAACCCTCTGCCAGGGAAGCAGGTACTGGCCACACACTGGTTAATACCTCACAGAACAGACAATTCTGAAGTCACTAAGATTGTTTTCAAAGCAAGGCTGCACTGGAGTTACAGAACTGGGTCCCAGCTCAAGATTATCCTGTATTTCTCCCCTCCATGGGCAAGGTGTGTTATCCCTCAGCAAGCTGAATGTAGTTCCATCCTTCAAAGTAGCTTCTATGTCACTGTCAGACCAGTAGAATAATGAAGTGGAGGAGGAACCATGAAATGAATTGTCCCAGAACATGGTGGTACTTCCAACCCTAAGGACAGGTTAGATATGGCTTTCTGAAGAGCTGGCTAGGGTGAAGCTTGGTCCTGCAAAAGTGCTGGTGGTTGGACCAGATGATCTCTTTGGGATCCCCTCTAACCTTGTGTTTCTATGATTTCACAGTGGCTACTGAAAAGGGATTTATAACTTTCCATCTATAGGTAGTACTATGGGCTCCTTTGCACTTGAGGTTGGGAGTTCAACTACAATGTGCAGCCACATGGTGTAAGGAAAGGCTGGAGTCACAGGGATGTCTTCCCATGGCTCTCACAACACACAGGAAGAGTTATTTCCATGTGGAGCCTTATGGAATATGGGACAAAGCCTTCTTATCATTTCCTCAGGGTGACAGCCACTCAGCTATGCCAACTTAACCCTCAGAACTACATGAGGATGAAACCCAAGAGCCTGAACCTGCTTTAATTCCTACCCAACACAAAAGAGAGCAGAGAAGGCTACTAGGATGCTCCATCTCCATGGAGGATCCAGGAGGAGTTTTCACCCTGCTCTACTTGCTCAGCACAGAGAGAAAGCCAAGGTCTTCCACATGGAAACCATCTCCTCAGCTTTGAGCACCTTTCTTCTCAACTAGGAGTTGTTTTGCTTGCACTTTACACTACAGTCCTATCAGAAATGGGCCAAATTCACTAATGGCCTGATCCAGACAGGAACACAAAATACAGAGATATTAGACAATATAATAGCAAGATCATAAGCAACCTGCTGGTGTTTTCAACTCAGTAGAAAACCCCTCTAACAACCAATTATCTGTTAATTCAAGCATTTATCCCTCATCTGTTAGCTATTTATGAATGAGATTCTCTGCAGCATGACCTTTACTCTGCATTCTGACACCATGGGCCAAACTGGGAAGAGCAGTGAGGTCAGTCCATGGAAATCAGGCTGTTTTAAAGGGATATTGCCACGATAAAGCCTACCTGAATTTTCTGATTGGAGACTGTTTTTCCTGTGCAGTTGCAAGGTGCCCAGAATAATAAATGGGAAAAATCATAATGTTCCAGTTTGTAGAGAACCAAGTCATGAAAAAAGGACAGTCAAAGGTCTCATAGGTGATTTTGACAAACTGTGTGGTCCCGACCCAGGAGGAGGAGACGGATAAAATGATCAGAAATCTCCAGATAAGCTTGAGAAAGGTGGATGTGCAAGACTGGCATCGTGTCTGTCCTTCAGCTTCTTGGCTGCTGCTCTCTGTGTGCGTTTGGGTTCCTTCTTCTCCTGCAAGAAAAGGAAGAAAAAGAAAGAAAAAAGAAGAGTTGCACACAACGAAGGGATTTAAAACAATTCTCGGCAAAACCTCCCCTCCTGATGCAGACACAAACCATCCCTTCCCTTCTCCCTGCAACTCCTCTATGTCCCCAAACACTGAAATACTCCAGGAATACCAGCTCTGTGATTTCAAGGGGATAGGAACAAAAGACAAGCACGATACCAAGGCCTGAGGTAACAGTGTCATGGTTAAGCTGCTGCCATTGTCTGTTTTATCAGCCCTTCTTCCCTTCTGTCAACAAATCCCCTACAACAGAGCTACAGCCCTTGGAACCAGGGACAGTATAGAGTCAATCCCTGTGCATGGGTGCAACATGAAAGGTATCTGAGCCTGCACATCTGGAGCAAGGAACAAGTTCTTAGTATTGAAGATTTAACTCAAGAGTCACTTTTTCGCTTGCAAGCTGGGAGGGGAAAAAGAAAGAGTCTGGTGGTTTTATATACCCAAGTGGAGAAAGGTGCTTTTTTTTCAGTCAAGTTGGTGTATTTACAGTTTTGGAGTTTAAAAAGGACAAAACTGAAGCTTGGCATGCCTAGAAAATAAGCCTCTACACAGAAATGAGGAGGGATCAGAAAGTTGTCATCTCCCATTTTAGCACAGTGCTTTTCAGATCTCATCTGGAGCCCACTGCACATTTCCTGACATTAGTGGAGAAAATTTAATCTTACTGACTGGGGACTTGCTCTCCAGACACATCTCCCAGAGATGCAGCCCATGAACCCTATTTTGACCCCACAGCTCACACTGCTTGGATCCCAAGGAGCACTGACACTGTTGTTCCATGAGCTCATGAGGCAGCATCCAGCCCCAACCACTTACCCCATTAGACCACATCACTTTGATAGAAGCAGCAGGAATTCCTTCCAAAAATCATGACCTGCAGCTACTCTTAACTATTGCTATCAATTATTGGTGGCATCAACACTATATGAAACAGTTTAATTGTTGTTAAGAGGAGCTATAGATGCATACACTGTCCTACATCAACTTAAATGTGAAAAAAGGACCTTTTCAGACCCAGCTTTGCTTTCCTTCTATGCTCCTAATTCTGCTACAGCCACCCAGAAATGTCAAACTGAGGTTATTCCATTAGACCCACATTCCATCTCAAAACCAATTCATCATAGCAGGGAGTGCTTCTGCCATCAAGAATTGCCCTAACCAGGACATGGAGCTTTTTATAATTGTAATTATGGTGTAATTTTTTTTCCTAAAAATAATCACTATTCAGAGGCTCCATTGTTTAGTGGTGAATTGAGAATTTAAATAAAATTACAGGTTTATTAAAAACAGGCAGAGGATAATCAGACACGGGTCTGAAAAGGCAAGCATGGTTTTAGCATTCTCTTGGGCTGCTGGGAGAAAATAGGTATTTTTATGGTCCTAATAATGACTGGCACCCTCTATTAAAAGGTAAATTACAGTTTATTTGCCAAGTTAGAAGGGCTTAAAAAGAATATATTATGTAACAACCATTTGCAGCTTTTCCTGCTAAGCAAACCCACCACACAATTAGTCCTTCTTCAGCTAAGAGTTCAAATGATCACACAATGAAGATGAAAGCACCTTTATCCAAGCTTTCCATTTTTCAGTTACCACATAACTATGTAATTGCTGTTACCACACATGACACAACCATTAGCCTTTGACTTGGATTTTACAGTCTCAGGTTGGAATGTCAAGGAAAGGCACAGAAATAGACACTTGCTGCAACTCCTACCTTGGATTTAAAGACCTGAGTAAGTTTTTGCCTTATTAAATGTACAGTGGGGAGCTCCTGTAAGTGCTTAATGGGCAGGAATCATCCCAAGTAAATGCAGTTAGCAGAAGATTGTGTATTCAGACTAAACATGTTATCTAGGGCCCTTTTATACTTAATGATAATGGACAGGCATGGTGAGAAGGCAGCTGATTTCACCCCTATATATATCTAAGCCCACTGTAGGTGTTTATCTCTCCCTAGAGTTGATATTTACATTTAATTCAAGTGAAATTGAGATGGATCCATGGCCAAAGTGACAGCTGCTTTCGAAATCCAGGGGATGTGCACACTTAAATCTCAGCCAAAGAATCAAAAGGCCAAGATAAGCACTATCATTACAAATAATCACAGGGCTTGAACTCAAAGACACGTGGCAAACCAGCACACAATTCACACTAAATGGGTTTAAGGACTTCCAAGTCATGAAGCTGGGGCTGGAGTAAGCTAGAAGGAGCAGTTATGTTCAGATATTGAATGATATGAGGAGAAAACAATTGGCCAACGTGGTTGGTAGACAGCATTTTACCATTAGTTTGGTCTGAAACAAAGCAACACTTACCCTGCCAAAAGCATGGAAACAACCTGAGAACTCAACAAGGATGAAAGGATGGGGCAAGAATGCAGATGACACGTGGGGATGACACTGGCCAATGTTAAACTGATGAAAGGCAGCTAGCAGAAATGCCCCTGCACCATCCTTTTGCCTATAATATAATCCTTGATTGTGATGTCTCTGTGACAAGATGGTAACAGAAAAGGCTTTTCAGAAGAATGAGATGAGGAAACCCAAACCCTACAGCTCTTCTTCTCAACTCTTTGGACTATTTGGCAACTTACATCCTAGAAAACAATATTATCTATATTTGTTCACCTACCTGTCAAATCGAGTCCTACTTAGACCTCACTGATGAGGAAGGGAAGATCAGGATAAAAAGGGAAACTAATAAATGCAAAATAAATGTTTAGAAGAGTATGATGTGAAGGCACTACTCTTTTCTCAAGTGGCCTAAAGTCCTTTCTTAGATGGATTCTGAGTTTGGATGTACCCTAGTGCCAGCATGCACAGAGATATTTCAGCCTGATACCTGCAAAAAATGAGAACAGACAGGTTTTCTGGTATCTTAAATAGGATCTTTACTGCAAGATGCCAGATCATCCACTCCTTGCAGTGATAATCACCTCCAATATTTTTCTGAGGGTTTCCATCAAGAGAGTGAGTTCTCCTGGAGTACAAGATCCCTCCATTCTCCAGCACAAGAAGAAAACGACTGACTCTTGCTGCCATCACTGGTGAAGTGACAAGAGGAAGACTCATCTCCCACAATTCCAGTGTGCAAGGGAGATCCAACCTGTTCTTCCTCCCCTTTTTGCTCCCAGTATCTACAGTCTTCTAAAGAACATGGGCAGTTAACGTCTCTCTCCTTCTCAGCAGAACAATTCAGCAGACTCAAAGGCCTGTGGCTGCATATAGGGATTGCTCCCATCCCATCCCTGCTGTGCAGGGATGGACATCATGGTGAAGAAGCCAGTGTTCACCATACCTACAGGGTCATTTCATCTACACTCCTGCAGTAAAGTGGGTGACACGATGCTGATGGAAGCCCTGATGTACCAAGGTGGTCTTCCCTAGATATCCTTCCACCTGTTGCTCCTTCTCTTCCTCAGACTGTCCACAGATTGCCATTTTCTTTGAGAAGGAACATGGCTGGCTCTTAAAGCTCCTGGTCTCTGGCCAGGCTGAAGCTGAGGAAACACAACCACTTTGTAAAAAATAACTTGTGTGCTAACATTCATCATCCTTTCGAGATCTTCTGTGCCTTATGACTTCTCAGATATCTAACCCATCACACGCACCTACTGAAGCCCAGGTCTTCTCCTCCCATCTCGCTTCCTTCCCACCTAACCCCGGCTGGCACACAGGCCCAGGAAGCCCTTCCAGGTGGCTTTGCCTGGTCACAGCCCCATAAACCAACGCCAACATGCTCAGGCTCTGCACCACCTTCCCCAAGGCAGGGGGCAGAGCCTGTGGCAGGCATGCTGTGGGATGCCTACCTGATCTGCTCTGCCTCTCGACTCTGCTGTGCCGACAGATGCCCGAGGGACTCCGATTCTGCAGCTCAAGAATGGGAGCAGCAGAATCTTCAGCAACAGATAGAGGGGAGAGCTGCCTAGTCATGCCTCTGTGTCTGCTGGGGCAGTTGCCTCCTGGCTTGCATTGGATGACAGATGATCGTGAGGCACCTGAGAAGAAAGAGTTTGCATCAGTTTGGCTGTAAAGTCCCTGGAGGAACGCGGGGCTTTCAAACACTGTCAGTGAAACACACACCAATGATTCCACGGGAGAAAGGAAGCACATGGCAAAAAACAAGGTTTTAGCAAATAAGTCAGTAAATAAAATACTTAACTCTCTCCCCCCTTACAGAGAAAAAGGTGCTGTATGAAAACCCCTGGAGAAACGAGAGCCCTGTGCTGCAGTGTGTTCTCAGCCCCATGGCTCCATCCATAGGGTCTGAGCAGGACTTTGTACTCACGTGGCCCCCTTCCTGAGCACTGACACTGCATCGGGCAAAAGGAGAGGTCAATGTTCTCCATGAGGTGGAAAGGAGGGCTGAGGAACCACTGCCTCCCTTGGGCAGTGCTGAGAGCCTCTCCAGAGGAGACCTTCCCCTTTCCATCCTCCAGAATGATCCTTGAGACTCTTGGAACGAAGCCACAGTCATTGGCAGGTCTTTTGGATGAAGACTTCTGCTAAACCACTGAAGACACCAGTTTTAAGCCTTTACTTGCACCAAATCAGAACCTCCACTTCTTCAGAGAAGTTGCTTTTTCTTCTTCTCCTAGGTGCAGGTAACACCAAGACTCTGCATTTCACATGGAGGTTGTGTAGAGCCACAAGGCAGCAGAGAAGACTCAGGTCCCAGAAACACCAGTGGTGCCAAATGAAAAATCTTCCAGTGAGCAGGACACCACATTTTATGAGTAAGAGCTTGAAAGGCTGAATTAAGAGTCAGCCAACAGAAGAGAGTGCAGAGCTGGCATCTGGCCGAGGTGCCTGGTGATGTTGCACGTGCTCACCAACTTATTGAAGGTGTCTGTGTAAAGAGGTCAACACACGAGCAGCACAAGAGGGTCCTCTTCTCAGTTAGAAAGTCAAGAAGACAGGCCATTTATGGCCATTTTGTAAGTATAAATGTGTGTTCATGGTCAGCTGAGATCACCCACTGCTTGTTTTGTAGCTGCTACTTCAGCAGGTGACCACCTTACCTAAACCTACAGAATACACATATACCCAGAGCAGCCACTGACCTTGCCATGACTTGGAAGGATTTAATTTGTCAATCACACCTATTTCACATTAAAAAAGAACCCAAAAATAGATGCAAAACCCACGTGTAAGGTGCCAAGTGTGCAACAAAAATGAAAGACATCTCAGAGGGGAACCTTCTTCACTGCAACATGAGCCATTCCTGCACACATTGTGCAACTAACTCTATGCCAAACAACAACATAGAATCATTAAGGTTGGAAAAGACCTCTAAGATGATCAAGTCCAACTGCCAACCCAACACTATCATGACTACTAAACTAAGTATATTCTAAAGCAAGGACTGGGTTCGAGATCCAAGAGACTGCATGAATCAAGTCTTTTGCCAGTGAACCTTCAATGAACTGAAAGCTGTGTTTGATTCACCAGGTCTAACTACAAAGATCACAAGAAGAGATGTATAGAGCATGGCATCATACAGAAAAATCCTCTCTCTATGTAGAGCCTCCAAGTTCTTTTACCCACCAAGCAGATAAGTGACTGAACCAGCAGCTAACCCCCTAGAGATGTCCTCAAAGATGCTCTTCCCTTTCTTTTCTATCCAGTATAAGAGAATTCTGACACAAGGGGGACACCCAAGTCTAGGTTCCACCTTGCCACATAGTCCTACAAATTCAAATCTATAAACTATATATATATATATATATTTGAATTTCAAGTATATATCCTATATACTACAAACCACTGCAGTACACAACCCACAGTCTATGTCAGTAGATTCACAAAAGCCAACTTTGAAAGATTAAGACCTATATGATGTCTAAGCACTGGATTGCTTCTCCTCATTTTCTGGTGAGCATTATTCTACAGAGCTTTTAGAGCCTACAGGATATTTTCAGACCTTTATAAAGCAATTCACCTTCATATATTTTCTTTTTAAGGGAGAAAATAATGATCTAAGAGCCATACAACTCCCCCCCATGACATTGTTCCACTCATTTCATAACTCCAAGTGTTATTTCTCCCACTTGTCAAACAAAGATAACGTTACCTACTTTGTAAACATCTTGCAAGTCACTCTGAGGTTGGAAAGTATGTTTGAAATGGCAGCCCTTGGCCATTCATCCCACCAGAAGCAGCATTAACACCTTTATTTGACAGCTGAAAGTTTGCTCCAGCCTCCAAGAGGTTAATTAAGACAACTAGTACTTTTGGGGCTAAACATTCAAAAAAGCACTTCTTCCAGATGAGACATTAGGAAGAAGTTCTTTACTATGAGGGTGGTGGAGGCCCCATCCCTGGAGACATTCAAGATCAGGCTTGATGGGGCTCTGAGCAGCCTGACCTAGGTAGAGATGTCCCTACTTGTGTAGGGAGGTTGGACTAGAGGATCTTTGGAGGTCCCTTCCAGCCTAAACCATTCTATGATTTTTCAGGTCTCCAACTTAAAGCAGTTTTATTTTCTGAAAGCATTTCCTGACTGCCTGTCCTCGAAGCAGCAGCCACCAAGGAGCCTTGACCCAAATCACTACTCACTTTTATATGCAACATTTAAAGAGATTTCATTAAGTTGAAATGCTGCATTTCAATTCAGAGACAACTGAGAGCACAATCAAGACTCACATTACACTCAGCAGACGACCCACAAGCAAGATTTCAAGGAAACCTATTTTTCCTCACATGCAGGAAGAGCTCTGAGTTATTTATATCTGGTACAACAAAGCAGCATCAATCTTCTCCTGCCCACTGAGAAGCTCAGCAGTTGGGAGCAGAAGTGCAATTCAAAAGATGGTGTTTAATCAAAAGTCACTGTTTGATTTACTGGATTTTTCTTCCCTTATGCTTGGAAGCAATCAGATGGCACAGCAATTTATCTGGAGCTCTTTGTTACAGCTTCAAAGCCTGGGCCATCTAGTGCTCCTGAGTCTGAACATATTTTAGGGATACACTTTGAGAGGGAAGGTGAGTAGATACATGCTGGGCTAACTTACCCAGCAAGGAGAACACATCATCATTCTGTTCTCAAGGGTTTGTAGTGACAGGATGAGGGGTGATGGTTTTAAGCTAGAAAAGGGTAGATTTAGGTTGGACATTAGGAAAAAGTTCTTTAATATGAGGGTGGTTGATCACTGGAACAGGTTGCCCAGAGAGGTGGTGGAGGCCCCATCCCTGGAGACATTCAAGGTCAGACTTGATGGGGCTCTCAACCTGCCTTAGGTAGAGATGTCCCTGCTTCTTGTAGGGGGGTTGGACTAGATGACCTTTGGAGGTCCCTTCCAACCCAAACCATTCTATGGTTTACAGAGTAAAGCCATGAAACCTTACACGTCTGCAATTAATTATTACATACTTATCCCAGTGAACTTTAATTTAGCAAGGTAATTATGCTTGTGACTAACCTAGACCAGATGATTAATATCACTGACGTCCATGACCTTTCACATTCTTGAGCACCACTGAGTCCCAGCTGTGGGAGGAGGTGACCACCATGTGCTGCTGCCACCCTGTCCACTCAAACCAAGAACCAGCAGCGCCTGCCTTGACCTGACAACCATTTTCACCACCCATCTGTAAACTCTGAGCAGCTCCTTGACCCTCTGAAAGATGTGACACCTGACTCGTGGCTCTTTGTCATCCACAGCTTTCCATGTGCAGCTCACACAAGGTGAAATAGGTCCTCACCTTGGCTAGAAAAATCACTGTGTTATTTTGCAGGGGGCTTGGAGAGAAGAGGTTGTGCTTTGAGGTTCAAACCCAATTCTTTTCAGATTTTATTTATGTATATGACATACTTAGCATGCAATAACAGTACCTGGAATACAAAAAAACCCTACGTTGTTCCATTTGGGACAACTTTTCTGGCCTCAAAGTTGATTGAATGGCAGAAAAATAATCAATGGAATATAAAAATTCAGCTCTGGGAGTACTTTTTATGGCCAGGTGATCACAGAATTGATTTTTTCTTTGTAACCAACTGCCCTGATGGAAATTTAGAACGTCAGAGGTAACTGAATTCCCTTCTGAAAGCCATCTGTGCATTCATGACACCAGGTTACCAAGTGGAAGTGTTGGCTTATTCAGAGACAGCAACATCTGGCTTGCTGGTGTGTGCCAAAAGACACACTCTCCTTTTGATTACACAACTAAATCGATGGTTAAATAGGGGATGTAAACGAGCTGGACACTTTCTTTGTGTTATGTTCCCAAAGCCCTGCCCAGCAGTGGTCACCTGTAGCCAGGAGAGAGATCAAGGTATCTACAAACTACCTTCTACTCATTCAGGACTGAAAGATGCTGCTTCTGCCATGTCCTCAAACCCTCAGCTCCTAATATGTCATTGTTTTTGCATTGACTAAATGATGTCTTCCTACCAGGGAGACAATTGCTGGGCTCTGACAGATGGATGGAGGTAGAAGCCAGTCTGGTGTTGTGTGCAAAGTACGTCAATCGAATGTTCCTGCTAAATTGGGCCCCGGTGAAAAAATTGACAACATTTCCTTTACACTGCCACGTTACCTGCCAGCGTGACCAGCCCTGGTGATGATGGACCTGCTCACACATCACAAGCCCATTGTTTCCACAGCCTGTGCACACAGCAAGGAGAAGAGGACATGGGTTTTGTGGCCAGGGAAATATTGGATGCACGTGGCCCTGTAGAATCATAGAATGTTTGAGGCTGGAAGGGACCTCTAGAGGTCATCTGGTCCACCCTCCCTACACCAGCAGGGACAGCTCTACCTAGGGCAGGCTGCTCAGAGCCCCATCAAGCCTCACCTTGCAGGACTCCCGGGCTGGGGCCTCCACCACCTCTCTGGGCAGCCCATTCCACTCATCTATCACCCTCAGATTAAAGAACTTTTTTCTAATATCCAGCCTAAATCTCTCCATTCCCAGCTTAAAACCATCACTCCTGGTCCTATCGTTAAAAACCCTTTTGAATAGACCTTCCCCTGCCTTTCTGTAGCCCTGTTCAGGTACTGGAAGGTCACTATAAGGTAGAAAAGGGGACTGAGTTGTGCTGCTCTTGGAAGAGGTGAAGAGAGCTTCTTCTGTTCATTTTATGACAATAAAACCTCATTAGGTTGGATTAGCCATGGGTTTAACGGGATTGTTTGCTACTGTTAGCATGCAGCTGGGGGCAGGGATAGCCAAAACCATCAGTGCAATGGTGAGTTAGGTCCAGAGCTGATTTTATTGCAGCCAAAGCCTGTAAAATCAAATCCTGCCCTTCCTTATGCTGGTGGGAACCCACAGCAGCTCAGTACAACCAGCAAAGCTGCTCTGGGCACGCACTAAAGTACCTGAAGATAAGAGTTGACCTGGGACGTTAAAATTCAAGGGGAAACTCTTCCCAGCTTTTCATGAGTTCAGAACCAGCAATAATTACATAATTACATCACATGGTTGCCTTCCAGGACCTGAAGGGGACCCACCAGAAAGCTGAGGAGGGAGTTTTCACAAGGACATGTAGCAATAGGATGAGGGGCAATGGTTTTAAACTAGAGAAGGGTAGATTTAGATTGGACATTAAGAAGTTCTTTACTTTGAAGGTGGTGGGACACTGGCCCAGGCTGCCCAGAGAGGTGGTGGGGGCTGCATCCCCAGAGACATTCAAGGTCAGGCTTGATGGGACTCTGAGCAACCTGCTCTAGTTGAAGATGTTCCTGCTCAGTGCAGGGGGGTTGGACTAGATGACCTTGAAAGCTCCCTTCCAACTCAAAGCATTCTATGATTCTCTAAAACCAAGCAAACAAACAATAGGGAGGGTGTCTCTGCAGACAGTGTTCTCCACTGGTCTGAGGAACAAGCATCCCTTTTTCAGTGAAGAAAATTCATTTCTCCACATCTCAGACGTTTGGAGACAATGTTCTCCATTTAAACACATCCTTCTGAGACACTGCCAGGGTCTCTGTGTATCAGAGTCATGCACACACGTCTGCTCTGAGTAAAACTCTACTCATTTACTATTTGCTTGTTTTGGAAGCTCTTGTGTTTGAAGGGGATGAGAAGGTTACAACAATCTTTTTTTTAACCTAGGGGAAAACAAGATTTTGAGATTTTAATGAAAAACAAATGACTCAGTGATGGTGTAACAGCATTTCTCTTGTACTATGATTAACTATTGTCAAGAGCAGAAAGCAAGAAAGCAGATATATTTCTGTTGTGACTTAACAGTGACATCCATCAGCAATTTCTGCCAATTATCCCTTCAATGTCTGCACACAGCCACGTGCTTCACATCAGCTGACAGCAGCTTCACTCACAATTAGAACCCTCAACAGCTTCCACATGCCCTCCTATCATGGCTATGAAGATACCAGCCCCGAAGGCCAATCCCATCCTGGGCTGCATCAAAAGAACCATGGCCAGCAGATCAAGAGAGGTGATTCTGCCCCTCTACTCTGCCCTGGGGAGACCTCACCTGGAGCTCTGCGGCCATGGAGTCCCCAGCACAAGAAGGATGGGGACAGATTGGAGCGTGTCCAGAGGAGGGACCAAAATGCTCAGGGGAATGGAGCATCTCTGGTATGGAGACAGGCTGAGAGAGTTGGGGCTGTTCAGCCAGGAGAAGAGAAGGCTCTGGGGGGACCTTAGAGTGACCTTCCAGTATCTGAAGGGGGCCTACAGGAAAGCAGGGGAAGGTCTATTCAAAAGGGTTTGTAATGATAGGACAAGGAGTGATGGTTTTAAGCTGGGAAAGGAGAGATTTAGGCTTGATATTGGAAAAAAGTTCTTCAACATGAGGGTGATAGATGAGTGGAATGGGCTGCCCAGAGAGGTGGTGGAGGCCCCATCCCTGGAGTCATTCAAGGTGAGGCTTGATGGGGCTGTGAGCAGCCTGCCCTAGGTAGAGATGTCCCTGCTGGTGTAGGGAGGTTGGAGCAGGTGACCTCTAGAGGTCCCTTCCAGCCTGAAACATTCTATGATTCTATGATAACAAGGAGGCAGCAGAGGGAGCAAGTAACTTCACTTTCACATCCTGTGACTAACTTAGTGCCTGATGAAGGGATGTGTCACTACCCTGCACCCTTCTACTAATTATCCTTCCAAATGAGCAGTTTCAGCCTAATTGCCAGAGGAGGGAATCCAAGTTAGATGGTCAATCCCCACACACAGCAGTCATGTCTTGTGCTTGGGTACCAAACCTCACCCACGTGGCTTCCACCTCCCATGCCTCTCACCACCACCAACACACTGCTCTGCATCAGAACAGACACTGTGATGGCAGTGCCATGGTCCTTCCCTGTCACATCATCCAATGTTTGGGGAAAGACCATCCTTAGGACCCACATCATGTGCTGGGAGAAGGAAAGCTCTGACTACAGTGAGCATCGAGTGCCTTAAAACTGGTCTCACAACAGGGACAAATGACAGAGATACCTGCCAGGGATGGTCAAGGTGGATGTGACTCTGCCTTCAAGGAGGGATGACACAGATAACCTCCTGAAGTCACCCTCCAGCCCTCCACCTCCTTGGCTTTATGGTGGTAACAGTGTTGGGACCTAGTTTCAGGGTGCTAACTTCTCATAGAATCACAGGATGGTTTGGATTGGAAGGGACCTTAAAGATCATCTAGTTTCAACTCCTTGCCACAGGCAGGGACACCTCCCACTAGACCAGGTTGCTCCAAGTCTTGAACACATCCAGTGTTGGGGCACCTACAACCTCCCAGCGACTCACCACCCTCAGAATGAAAAATTTCTTCCTTACATCTAATCTAAATCTCCCTCCTCCAGTTTGAAGCCATTACTCCTCATCCTACCACTACAAGCCCTTGTAAAAAGTCTCTCCCCAGCTTTCTTGTAGGCCCTGATTTAAGATGCTGAACAATAAGGCCATGGACCTTGATTCCACTTATAAGTAAGATCTGGAAAAGAAGCACAACAATCTAAACCAACACACAAACAGCAAGAAAACCTGACAATAACTGGATAGACTAAGAGTACACATTAAATCAAAGAGAAGAGATGTGCCCAACTCTGCCAACTGCAGCACCATTAGTCAGTTTTGAGCAGAAGAAGTAGAAAGAGCTCATGTGAGGGAGGTGAGTGCATCTGCATCTACCACTATAAGATCTGGCAACTCGAGGAATTCAGAATTAAATGAGAACAACCAGTATTGGGCAGGACTATCCGTGCATGGTCCACGTCAGTTGTGAAAACAACCTGGGATTCCACTTGGTCCTGGCACCCACAGATGTATTTGCTCCTAACTTCTTTGGCTGCCACACAGAAGATGGTTTTGGGTTGCACTACCAATATGGAAGATACCTCATGCTATGGTCCCAGTGCCTGATATGATCTGCTAGATAAATATCAGCAGTCAGAGCATCAATGACATTTATTCCTATAAACTTCAAGGTTTTTGAAGGGCCCCAGCAAGACAAGGTGCAGCATTTGTACACACTGCCTGTGCTTGGCATGAAAAGATGGTGAGATCTATACACAAAGCATGTGCAAATGCACCATGTTCTTGTTAGAAGTAGGAGTAATAACACCAAGATGTAACACACCTATATTGAAGAGCCAAGGAGCTCCCATTTATGCTCTATACAGCCAGGTCATATGGGTAGGTAGACATATATATATATATATATGTGATTACTCACCTTCTGCAGATAAGGTAAGTGGGAGATAGTTACTAAATAAGTGGCATGGAGGCACCTGCTCATGCAATG
This sequence comes from Brachypteracias leptosomus, assembly GCA_013401335.1. Taxonomy (NCBI): domain Eukaryota; kingdom Metazoa; phylum Chordata; class Aves; order Coraciiformes; family Brachypteraciidae; genus Brachypteracias; species Brachypteracias leptosomus. The sequence continues at coordinate 28,525 of VYZX01010773.1, forward strand.
GTTGATTCTCACCTCCCCAGATGCCCATAGCTGGCTGCTGACCACTGAGACTGGGCTTCCCATATGAATTGCCATATGCTTGATGCCTTGGCTTCTGCATGCAAACCTGATGAACACTTGCAAACCTGCAAATCCATCTTTTTCTCCATCAGCTGTATGTTCTTCTCATGAAGAACCTGCTCTGAGATGGGTACCTGCTCTCCATCTGATGCTGTATCCTGAAAACTCTGATTGGGGTCTGCTCAAAATGAATCCAGGCTGCAACATCCATTACCTTCTACAGCTTCAATCAGTAAAACCAAACCAAAAAGACCTTTGCAGGAAGCACATAAAGGCTTTGCTGGCTGTAAGACACCTGCAGACCACTTTTTTGGGAGCCAGGAATGCCATGGCCAGCTCTCTCTGGAGGACTTCCCAACTTGCTTCTTATGGCTCCTCTTTGCATTGCTCTGGATCAAGACTCTTCCTCAAAACACATAAAGACAATTATTAATAAAACCCCCTGAATCTCTGTTCAAATCTTTGTCCATCCATCCACATTTTACTGAAAGTATTGTTAAAAGCATGGAAATATTTTGTCCTTGTTTTTTTTTTTCCTCCTTTTGTACTTTAAGCCAAGAAGACTCTTTTCCCCAGTTCTCATTTCAGCATAACTCAAATTTATCACTGCCCCTGTTTAAGCACTGATGATGAATTCCATTGATTTGACACCAAAAATAATACACCAGCACCACTGTGGGGGTGTCAGCTTGAAAAAAAAAGCTTATTTGAGAACATCTGCAGTGGAACTGGGAGCTGGAGTGTGTACTTTGAAACACAGTGGCTACATATATCTATTATATTTAGAGTTTGAAGGAACGTAGAAGAAAGTGCTGCAAATGAAAAATTATTTTTATATGCTGCAATCAAAACTTCTACAACTTCTACACAGAATTACCTGCATTGAGCCACAAAAAAAGATTTAAAACATCCATTTGGAGTGGAATATTGGCTGTTGGAAAATGTAGATGGCTTCTCCATTTGCCTTGAGAAACACTGTGTGAGAATTTCATACTTGGCTGTGACAGCTCTGGAATTAGGAAACACTGAAGGAAAGAGTATGGAGGGATGAGTATGAACATCTCCTCCTTCAGCAAAGAACTTCTCCCATGCAAAGAGCTTCTGTTTATTGCTCCTTCCTGACCTGTTTGGACACTGCATCCAGAAGGAAGCCTGGGAAGGGCAGGACCAGGCACACAAATCACTCCTACCATTATCTGTGCCACTCACAAAGAAGTCACGTGAGAGATCTGAAGACCCCTCCACACCATGAACATCTCAGAGGGCAACTTTCTGGCTAAGTGCTGCTGGGGAAAGCCAAGCTGAGCTGCCCTGGTGCTGCAGAAGAAGAAGAGGGCAGCACAGAGACATCCAGAAGCATGTCTGCACCCAGGTGTCCAGCCAAGGGGAGTCCATGCCTGTGAATGACTCCAGATCATGGGGACACATCCAATGCTGCAGTTCCTGGGAAGACCAACTTATTTTAATGAGCTTTGGCTCAGGCTCTGAGGAGGATGGTGGGGATACTTCCAGGCTACTGTGTGAGGAGGAGGGAGCTGGACCCCCAGATGTTTTTGTTCAGGTGAAGCCAACACATACCTGCCTGAGGAAACAACCCCCAGAGACTTACAAGCCCCTGAATCCTTATTGCAGCTCTGGAACAAGGACTTTATTTCAAGCTTCTGCTTACATTAAAGTCCCTATGAGAACACCTCAAAACCAGCTTCTGAATGAGTCCCTTGAACAGACATTTAAAGGGACACCCTTCACAGCCACAGTCCTTCATGACTTTCTTTTCCCCAGAGGTGCTTGACTTGACACCAGCTCAAGTCAATGACAGGATTCACTGGCCTGGGCTCACACCAGCTTTCCACCACTTCAGCACAGACTGACCAACTGATAAACACAAATCATTTGAATCAAAGCTGCACATCAGCCCATTACAGAAAACCTCTGCTAGAAACTCTGTAATGAATTATACCAGAGGCACCTCCAATCGCTTCACAATTTAGACACTTTAAAATAAAAGGTTATGGATTTATTTTTTTAAATCCTTTGAAAATGAACCTTGTCATTGCTAGAACTTGGTGACATCTCCAAAAGAAACAGGCACTCTGAGTTAAACTCTGTTTTACTTTCAGTGCAGTAAACCAAGAGTAGCTCCAATGACAGCCATGAGGCTGCTCTGATGTATCGTGTGAAAGGATTTTAGACCCAGGACACTCCAAAAATCACTCATAGGCACCTCATTATTAAATAATTATGAAATGGCTTCTACTTTCAAGAAATACTGCAATAAATCCAGGCTGGTTCATGGGTCTCCTAAGGTCTGAGTGCAAGAGCTGCCAGCACAGTGCCACATAACTCAACATCAGATTGCTTGTGTTTATCTCCCACACAAACTATTGCCTCTCCTGTCTGATGGGTCCCTCCAGAGAGTGATTCATTCCAGCTCCCTCAGATACCAATCTGAGGAGATGAATCACCCCTCAGAGGTGTCCAGCCCTCCTGAAGTTCAGACAACTCTCTCTGCACTTAACTGAGGATTACATTTTGATGCTTCTGGATGAGTCCCACTCTGACTGGCTCGGGCTCAGTCCGTGGCTGCACTGTGCTAAATGCATCAAGCTTCAATTTCCTTGCTTGACTTAGAGCCTAATTAAGCACATTTGAGGAAGGGTGGGTCAAAAGAACATTGTACAGGTATGCAGCTAGGGTAAAACTACTTATTTATCAATGTATTGCTGTGTTTTGTGACCCTGGGAGATATTTCCAACTGTTTTCTCTACTTTCCTTGTAGTAACAGCTCTGACCAGCCTCACTCTGCCTTTCCATGATGGCACATTTGGGATAAGTCTCCTCCATGCAGTGTCCACACAACCCACCTTGCTCAGGCACTTGCCTACAAACAGTCCTCCCACTGTAGGTGACACCACACTGGGGAGGGAGGGTTGGCCAGCCTGAGATGAAGACATATTCTCAAAAGTATTTGGTGACTGTGGTCTCAGCTTGATACACGTTCTCCAGAACCATGCACCAACCCTTCTTGGCAGCTGTCTCTGCTCCATTTATGATTTCTTTCCACGTGAGCAGCATTTTCTGACCAGCAATCTGCAAACATCTGAGTGCCTCTTTACTGCTGAGGGACTATTCTTGCCTGGATCTCAGTCTATTAGGAGTCAGCAGTTTCTGGGGTTCTACCAGAAGATATCTAGGAAGCCACAAACCTCAACTGCTTGAGGACATCCAGCACTTGAGGGTGCTGCTCCCCTGCTCTCCTCCCAGGGCACAGGCCCAGAGGTCAAGGTGCTGCAGCACCTCTTCCATGTGCCCTCCCCATGCTTGGGAAGGAAAGGGGGGGACAGTCACTTATTTCTTGGGAAGTTGGACCATTAGGATTCTTTGGGAATCACTGCTAATGTCTTTGCTGATCTGTGAAACTGGCTGCACACACTCACATTTAATGCATGGGTCTAGGATTAGTTCTGCTTGGCCAACTTCAGCCCCAGCAAGAACCTTTCCACTTTCAGCCTGTCAGATATGACAAGTGCTGTCATGTAGTCACTTCCAGTCAATTGCTCTTCCTTCCCATGAGAAGTGGATTTTCCCCCCCTGAGGAAACAGGCAGTGCAGGATTTGACCCTGTGCCACAGCCCAGCACGGGGAGGAGGTTAAGACTGGGCTGAACAGAGGCACCCGAGGGACTGGCTAAGCTGGAAGCAACCACAGCTTGTGAGTTGTCTTAGGGACAGTCTTTAATGCTCTGCATTCACCATCTGTGCTGGGAGCTCTCCAGAAACGAAGAGCAACAGATCTCCCTGTTTAACCAGTATGGCAGGGCAGCTCACCCAGCTCTAACATTGCTCCTTTGAAAGCAGGTGAGTGTATGAATCACAACATCCCACACCCTAAAACCTGGTGCTGTGCAATGGACAGACACAAGCAGCAGGTCTATCAGCTCCGTCAACTTCCCTGCAGGCATTTTTCCCTCAAGAAAGAAACACCAGGTAAGTGCCAAGCCTGCAGAATTCTCAACATCACACCTGTCCTCCTGAGAAAAATCACACAAACTATTGCCTGCTCTATCCCAACCCAGCCCTGTCTGTAATTTCAGCCAGTCCAACACGGGGAGATGGCAGAACTGGAAGTCACGCTCTGCTGAGGAGCTCCAGACCGTGGCTCTTGCTTTGTTTTCATCCTGGATGCTGAATTTCACTCACAAACAGGAATCACATTCTCATGGCTGGTCGGCGTAACAAAGCTCAAAGCAGTGACAGCACACACCTTGCTCTGCTGGGAAAAGATCTCATTTCTGGAGGAGGAACTTCAGAAAGTACCACTCAACTCTTTAAAACATCTGATGCTGAATATAATAAACTAGCAACAGTGCAGCTAAAGCCTGAGAGTTCTACAGACACTTAAAACAAAAACGTAAAGCTTAATATTAGGATTATTTTTAGAAAAGCTTCTCTTTCGACCTTTGATTTCTACCATGTGTACCTGCTGTATATTCTCAGCATACCAAGCTTTAAACCTGCATCAGTGCAATGGTATCTCATGCTGGACAACACAACTCACTAAAATGTGATGTGAAGGTGCTATGAGCTCTGTGAGGAATGACTGAGAGTGCACCACAGAGTTCACAATTCCTATCGTGTGTTTTTTGGTATTAAGGAATTGCTTTAGAATTGACCCTTATGAAAATAACAGTGGGAAAAGCAGTTTTAGGGAAGAAACTGAGGGACAGCACGGACAAAAAAGTTGGTGCTTCTGTCTTTAAAGCAAGAGAGATAAATCTAGAGCTCAACGTTTAAATACTAAAGAAAATCCGTTAAGATTATACGGACCTAATTTCACATCCTTTGAAAAGCCAGAAGTGCAACAACTTTACCCGTTGTTTACATTTCACCATCAGTTTCTCCAGCAGAGAATCAGTTTCTCCAGCAGAATCATTCACGCAGCCATTGAACACAAGCAATAGAAATTTCACTGCCTTATTCTAGATGGTATTAAAGCGCCACAAAAGCCACACATAAAAATACATATACACACACACACTCATGTCAGTTTGAATGGAAGAGAGCAGGAAGAGCATGCAAAGTCAATTCCTGCCTGGGGTTAGATATACAGGGGGGAAAAAAAAACAACATTTACCGTCTGGCACAGGTGAATTTAATTCAGAAACACTGAAAGAGGGTAAAGGTGCCACTCTTGCTGATCGTTTCTTCATCCTCTGAGCTTGCTCTCCCACTCACACACTCACCCCAGCGTCAGCCCGCATCGCTCTTGCTCCTGAGTACTCTAGTAAACCCTCGGCTATGGCTGGTGGCTGGATGTTGTTCTGGAGATGCTGCAGCAGGCTAGGAGTACTGATTTGCTGTTTCCCTGGGAAACCATTTGCAACACGTTCAAACAATGCTTGACCTCTGCTAGCACTTCTCTTTCATTCAATTGTTGGGCGCAGCAGATAAAATATCAATGTGAGAGCTACCGGGCGCCTCGGGAAGTTGCAAGCGCGGCAGCCCCTTTGCATGAAGAGCTCCATCCAAGAGCTGCGTGGTGCTAGCAAAGCAGAGGAGAGATTTCTCAGACAACAGCAAGGGAATTATGCAATGCAATTTTCTGGCTCCTTACGCCGTGACAATATAGGGGTGATTACAGTAATTATTTTAAATAAACTTTGAATAATGGAACTCCGCTAAAGCAGGAATGCCTCGGGCAAAAGAGGTGGGAACACCCAGCTCTGTCTGGTAATGAGGTAATGGCATTGCAGGAGGCTCTCCTCTTTTAATGTCCCACAAAGAATTGTCACAACCAAGAGATAGAGATAGGCTAAGGCTGGTCTATGTTTATTCCTCGCTTCCCCTGAGGCAGCTAGGACAGTCTTCACAGAATCACAGAACGATGGGGGTTGGAAGGGACCTCTGGAGATGCAGGGTCATCTACAGCAGGTTGCACAGGACAGCATCCAGGTAGGTTTGGAATGTCTCCAGAGAAGAGGACTCCACAAGCTCTCTGGGCAGCCTGGGCCAGGCTCTGGTACCCTCAGGGCAAAGAAGTTTTTCCTCCTGTTCAGATGGAACCCCCGGGTTCCAATTTGTCCCTGTTGCCCCTTGTCCTGTTGCTGGGCACCACTGAAAAGAGACTGGCCCCATCCTATTGACATCTACCCTTCAGATATTGATCAGCATTGATCAGATCCCTTGTCAGCCTTCTCTTTTCCAGGCTAAACAGCCCCAGGGCTCTCAGCCTTTCCTCCTAAGAGGTGTTCAAGTCCCTTTATCATCCTCGTAGCCTCCTCTGGCCTCCCTCCAGCAGTTCCTTGCCTCTCTTGAACTGGAGAGCCCAGAACTGGGGCTCCAGATACTCCAGATGTGGTCCCAACCAGGCCAAAGTAGAGGGGGAGAAGAATCTCCCTCAACCTGCTGGCCACATTCTTCTTAATGTCCCTCTGTCCCCGATATCTTCTCTCTCTTCTAACTCCTTGCTATTATTTATACTATTGGAACTATATACTAAGTACTATTCCTGTACTTAGGAAACCCCACTGACTTGCACAACCCAGCACTGTGCTGGGAGCTTGCTTTGCCAGGAGGTCATTACCAACACCTCTTAGGAGCCCTGGCTTCAGAGCTCTTCACCAAGAGAACTACTGTCAAGTCTTAACCAGTAATTTGTAGGTAGGAAGCTTCACCTCTGGTATTCAAGGTATTTGCAATAGGAACTGCAGGAAATAAAAAGGAGGAGGAGGGCAGGTAGCTTAGTTCTACCAGAATCTGCTAGGAAACTGCTGAAGTTTTAAGGGTCACGAGTATCTATATACCTTCCATCTACAGTCTTTGTGCCTTTGGTAGCAACTGAGAGTGGGGATTCCTGGCCTGGGGCTTGTTCCTCCATCCCCTACTCTACCACCAAGCAGGGAGAAGTCACCAGCTGCAAGGAAGGCCATAAAGCAATCTGAAAAGGATCAAGAATCACTGACCTAGAATGTCACATGCTGGGCTTCCTAAAGCAGCCTGCTGGGATCTCACGTGTGGGTACGTGTGCAAGGACTGCTCCCTTCACTCACCCATAAGGGGCCAAGACATATGGAGGAGCAGAGGGGAGGGAGCAGTGTCTTGGGTGTATCATCCTCCAGGAGCAGCCACAGAAGAGTCTGGCACACAGAGAACTGACCTATGGCATCCCAATGGATCACAGATTCATACAATCATCAGGGCTGGAAGGGACCTGAAAGATCATCTAGTTCCAACCCCCCTGCCATGGGCAGGGACACCTCCCACTAGACCAGGTTGCTCTAAGCCCCATCCAGCCTGGCCTTAAAGATTTCCAGGGATGGGGTTTCCATTTCCAGGGATGGGGCTTCCAATTTCCAGGGATGGGGCTTCCCATGACTCCACTGCACCCAGAGGGGTAGGAGGTGATTCTAGGGTCTTTGGGGCAGCCAAGCCAGCAGCATAGGACATTATCTTAAATGCATGATCTTGCCCTCCACATCCCTTTAATGCTGCTCTCTCCTTCCTCTTTGGGAGCCAGAGTTGCCTGCTTAGTATTAGCATGAGGTGATAGAGGAAGAGACAGGGATTAACCCTATGGAAAGGAAGGAGAAAGCACCTCATCACCCCCTCTCCCAAGGCCATCCCACCCCAGTGTCAAGTACCTGGGACAACCTATGGAAGAAGTACAGGAAAGAGAGGTGGTTACAGCTACCAGCTTTTCCATCCAGCATGTCCTCTCCTGGAAGGCTTGAAGTTCTCCTCTAGGATCTTCATGATACCTTCTGTGACTGATAAAGCTCTCCACCACAACAGCCTTTTCCAAAGTATCACACTGCACCACAAAGCCAACCAGCTTTTTACTGCTTATCTGCATGCAGAGGATTTCCAGCACTGCGTAACAACCTCTCTTCCAAAGGAAATTATCTTCCCAATTTGCAGAAGGAATTTTATTCTCCCCACCAAAGTGCTGAGAGTCAGCAGAGTTTGCGATAGAGTAATCACCAGTCAAGTAATTGCTGGCTCCACAATCACAAGGCTACCTATTAATACATGTCTAGTCCTTGAGCATTTATGTAATATAAACAACATGATAATCTAGCAGAGATTGTTTTTAGAAAACCATTTCTGCAAATAGGAGCTTGTAATGGGATCATTAACGAACCTTAACAATGCTGAGGATGAAACACATGAGACAATGTCAAGCAATTTGAGACATTTCTTTCAGACAATTTCAACCTTTAGTGGCAGAACGTGATTGCATCTAAAAGTTGCTGCAGTTTTTTTTTTCCAGAGGAAAATCAGCCATTGTTTTAACACCGTTAACTTGGAAGCCACATTCAAACCCACAAACACTCTTTCAAATATCTACCCCGGCAATCTCCACTTTGTAAACGGTTCCAAGAGCAACTAAACAGGCACAAAACTGTTTTAAAAATAGGTGTGATTGGTACATAGAACTCCCATCAAAACCTGCAGCTTCAAAAGCATCAGCTTCTCTGGCTACACAAGCAAGAGCTTTGGACATCTGCTTCTGCTCCTACTATGAATACATTTGTGTGTGAGATGCTGTTCATGTAGGTCCTCTGATCCTTCCTGTGGACTCTACCTCCTCTCTAAGTATGCTGAAGAAAGGAATAAATATGGAGTGGAAACGAGAGAAGCAAGCTCTGTCCCTCTCTCTTCAAGTATATCAGACACAAATCCATCCACAAATGGAATAAGATGTCCAAATTTACCAGCATGGTGTGATAGTTACTCCACAGACTGCAAGTCAACATGGAATTAGGGCTACAAAGATGCTGAAGGGAGTGGAGCATCTCCCTTCTGAGGAAAGGCTGAGNCCATCCTCCCCACCTCACGTTCATGCAAGACACCACAGTGAGAAAACATGGAGTTTTCCCCCCAAAATTCATTGGTAAACTAGTTTCCAGGTACCTTTAAAACAGACCTCTGTGGTGCTGCTTGCCTCAAGTTCTGTGCTTTCAGCATGCAGCACGTTAAAGTTTTCTATTTGCAGAGGAGCTGTGTGATAACTGGAGATCTGGCTCATGACCTCCCTGACCATGAGCCCCAGGTCACCATCAGCCACTGCTGAGCACACTGGCTCAGGAGTCTAGAGTTAACACCACCCAACACAATCCAATGTTCCCTATAATCAACCTACACAGGCAATTCTTTTCACCCAGGGAGCCCATTTGCCAGGCAAACCCACAGTATAGTGAGGCTGGTGTTGGGCTCTTCTCCCAAGTAACTAATGACAGGACAAGAGGTGATGGCCTCAACTTGCATCAGGGGAGGTTTAGATTGGACATTAGGAAGAAGTTCTTTACTGAGAGAGTGGTCAGGCACTGGCCCAGGCTGCCCAGGGAGGGGCTGGAGTCACCATCCCTGGAGGGGTTCAACAAACGAGTAGATGTGGCACTTCAGGACATGGTCTAGGGGGTCAGGGAGATGTTGGACAAAGGTTGCACTTGATGATCCTCGAGGTCTTTTCCAACCTAAATGAATTCTATGATTCTATAGCAGTGTAAATGGCACAGCATGCAGCTGTATGGCATAAATGATGACTAGGCTGCAGGCTCACAACCTTCACGTCTATCCTGGTGAAGCCAAACCCTGTGACATCAACCAAAGCTCTCAAGACAGCAGCAGCATCCATCCCCTTGCACTGGTTTTACTGTAAAAGAGAATCCTTGACCAAAGGTGCATCTCAGGAGGGATTCCTCAACCCTGGCCAAGAGCCCAGTGGTCAGAAGCCTCCAAACCACACCCAGGTTGCTTGTGACCACCCCTCCTTGTTGGGGCACGGGGCAGGCTGCAGTCCCTGTCCCCTGGCTGGGTAAATGTCCATCCAGAGCAGAGCAGGGGGAGCTGTGAGTTTGCTGACTCACTCAGCAGGCAGCAAACCAGTGCTGGAAGAGGAGTCAGAATCTGAGGGTGCTGAATCACAGCCACTAACGAGTGCTCCACACTGACAGCAGGAAGGGGCTGATGCCATCAAAACATTCTCTTGTTCTCCTGGCTGACAACATCTCTGTTTGCAGTAGCCACTCACACGTATTCAAGGGACCAACTGTGAAAGTAAAAGCTGCTTAGTGCTCTTCACTGAAGTTGCAACTGATATCCAAAGCTGTGGTGGAACTCCAGGTAACCACAGGTTTATTGTGAGTGTCAGCTTCACGTGGACGGGTGTTTGCTTGTCACAAAGTGCTACAGATGAACTCAGTTTCTGCTGACAAAAGTGGCAAGAGAGAGTGAAATTATCTGGAGGTTTACCTGGTGGTAAGATATAAAGTCCCCATCTCACATCTCATAGGACTATGGAAGTGACCATCCCACTGTACTCGGCACTGGTGAGGCCACACCTTGAGAACTGGGTTCAGTTTTGGGCACCTCACTCCAAGGAGGACATTGAGGTGCTGGAGCAGGTCCAGAGAAGAGCAACAAAGCTGGTGAAGGTCCTGGAGAACAAGTCTTATGAAAAGCGCCTGAGGGAACTAGGGCTGTTTAGTCTGAAGACGAAGGAGGCTGAGGGAAGACCTTGTGCTCTACAACTCCCTGAAAGGAGGAGGGTGTTGATCTCTTCTCACAAGTAACAAGTCATAGGACAAGAGGAAACAGCCTCAAGTTGCACCAAGAGAAGTTTAGGTTGGACATTAGGAAAAATTTTTTCACTGAAAGGGTCGTCAAGCCCTGGACCAGGCTGCCCAGGAAGAGGCTGAATCACCATCCCTGGAGTGGTTTAAAAGCTGTGTAGATGTGGTGCTGAGGGACATGGTTTAGTGGTCAACTTGATAAAGTCAGGTTAAAGGTTGGACTAGATGATCTTAAAGGTCTTTTCCAACCTAAATGATTCTATGATCCTATGTCACTAGCTGGTTATGGTGTCTGTAGTCCTAATCAATGAACAAACTGAGCTATGTCATCTTCAGTTTGGAGAGGTTTTTTTTCCCCTGTGGGAATAATTAATAACCAAAATGACAATATTAATACAATCCCAATGAGAAGTGACAGAGTACCTGATCCAGAGAAGATGACAAGTGTGCTACAGCCCCAGGGAGACAGAATCATCTCAGCTGAAGGAAAACAGCTGCACAAGCACAGGAAACACTCATTTTCCACAATGATACCGGGATTCATCTCACTTGACTTTGGACACCAAAATCTAAAAAGATATTGGTTCAGAGTGGTGGGAAACCGGTCTCTCTAGAAGACAACCCACCTGGTCTCTCTTAGATGTCTAAACTGAGATCAGTAGCTCACTGAAGGCACCCACTTCTTCCCACTGCCTATGATGGTGGGGAGATGATTTGCTCACACCAGGTCATCTGGGTTTTAGACACCTTGGGGCAGATGCTCCCAAAGAGAAACACTGTGTGAAGGCCTCATGAAGACATGAAAGGATTTTCTCTGGCTCTAATCAATTCTGGAACAGCGTCCAGATCCCAACCTGTAGCCTTTGTTTTGAACACCATGATAACAAGAGCCATATGAAATCCACTTTGCATGTGTCCCCGCAGCCGACAGGTCCGCCCCTTCCCCATCACTGGACTCTAAAACTCTCACAAACATGACTTTTATCAGCTCCTCCAGGATGAGCATGTGTTTTAAGATGACAAGCTAAAAGGCCATTATCAAGCTCATTTTATCCTGCTGGAATATAAAGTAGATGTGAGGCGCAGAAGAGAGAAACACTCAAACCAAGATCAAAACAGATGTACCCTACAAAAGGGATTTTCATGTACAGCAAAGTCAAGGCTTTAGTTTGAACTTTTACCTTGCTCCTAGCAAAATTAGAAGCATACAGCAAATCTTACTTGATTTGAACAACAAACTTGATCCAAAACAACTTCCAAGGCTTGCAGAAAAAAGAGCGGTGCCCAGTCACGCCATTTGGATTGTGAAGAATCAAATCCTGAATTCTTAACTCTGTCTTAACCCTCAATGGCTTAAAAACTGTTGGATCCCCCTGCTCAGCATCCCACAGAATCAGCTCTGCCCTGCTAAGCATCCCACTAACCTCTACCAGGCAGGTCACAGTCCTTCAGCCCCACCAGCTTGTGGACACACATGATGTGGTGTGGACACAACTGCCCACACCTTTTCTTTCTGTCTGCAGGAGCAACAACTGTCTCTGCACAGCTCCAGTAGCTACATGACCAAACACATCATTCCACCACAGAGATAAGGCAGTGAATTGCAAAATAACCAACATCCCCAAGTCCATACTCAGGTGGTGAACTTTGGATTGATGTATCTGCAGAAGTAGCAGGACTGAGCAGCCAGGACAGCCCCAATTCTGAGTATTTAAGTGCTTAGAGGGTCCCACTCACTCATTTAAAGCAGTGTTCTCCATCACCTTACTGATGGATGGCATAAAAATCACCACACCAGCAATGATGAGTTCCTGCCTGTCTTCTCAAGATCTTCTGTCCAAAGAGCTGGAGCCAGGAGAGTGATCCTGCAATGACATTCCAGCCTGGGAGCTCTCAGCCATCTCTTGGCTTGTGCTACAAAGACCACCTTAACCTCAACTTCCCTAAACAAGTGATTTGTTGGAGAACATTCATATTGAAGGCACACTAAAGTCTCACATGTTTTGTTCACTGAGGCAGAAAGAACTTTATCCAGATTTTCTGGCATCCTGCAAGTACCAAGCAGCAGAGCACTCGTTGCCTGCTAAAACCTCACCTGGTAACTGCAAGAAACACCTACTAAATCTGAAATTATTTGAATTCCCTTGGGGGCTGGATGTTTATATGCTGATCTCTAGTTCCTGTTAACATGGGCTGATATTTTCAGTAAATCAGGAATCCACTCTTTAATACCCACCCTGTTTTTCTAACAGCAAAATACAATGGGATCTATATTTAGGTTTCCCTAGCAGGCAATTTCCAGAAATAAGATTAACAGCACCAGCTCAACATCCACTCAGAGACGATGACATGACAATTTGCAGCAGTGCTCAGCTGTCATCTGGGGCAGGAAAGCTTCTCCTGCTGCCACAACCAAAGGCCTTTCAGTCCACCGTGTCCCACCAGATCTCAAGGAGCTGCTGCTCACCAGCTGCCAGCTTGACTTGCTGGTGAAACCAGCCCAAAACCACTCAGATCACTGACAGTCACCTGGGTCTTGGCTACCACAGGCCAGATCCTGTAGGTACTTGACAAGCTCCTAATAGATCTGATGCTACCAAGAAGGTAAGATGTTACACATCGTTATCATAGAATGTTTCAGGCTGGAAGGGACCTCTAGAGGTCATCTGGTCCAACCTCCCTACACAAGTAGGGACATCTCTACCTAGGGCAGGCTGCTCACAGCCCCATCAAGCCTGACCTTGAATGACTCCAGGGATGAGGCCTCCACCACCTCTCTGGGCAGCCCATTCCACTCATCTATCACCCTCAGATTAAAGAACTTTTTTCCAATATCAAGCCTAAATCTCTCCTTTCCCAGCTTAAAACCATCACTCCTTGTCCTATCATTACAAACCCTTTTGAATAGACCTTCTCCTGCCTTCATGTAGGTCCCCTTCAGATACTGGTAGGTCACTATAAGGTCCCCCTGGAGCCTCCTCTTCTCCAGGCTGAACAGCCCCAAAGATAAGTTGCTCCCTAACAAACCCAAACTATCTGATGATTCCTCCACCCCAACATCGTACTCAACCAACTTGAAAGTTCTAACATCGTGCTTCTGGAAAGCTTTTTATTTGCTCTGTGATTTTATAGCCCCGACAGCCAGTGCTTCCCTGAGAAGCACAGGGATTAAAATTTCAATTAAAATAAATCTCAGACTTTCCTTAATCATGCAACTTTTGAAACATAAACCACCCACCTGCAATGATCAGGAGATACATGCTAATGTCTCCAGAGCTGGCAATGCAGCTTCTTGGTTTTTTTATTCTGTAGCACAAAAAAACATATAGTAAGGAATATTAAACCTCTAATGCAATTAAAGAGAGAAGGAAAAATATGAAATGTGGGCAGAGAGAGCTGTTCTTCAATTTTAATAAAAGTCATTCAGCGTTTCATGGAAACAGCAAAAATATCAACTTAGATGCATCTTCAATATTTTGACATTATAAGAAACAAGACATAGATTTCAGGTTGACAAGAATATTAAAAGTTAGCAACATTAGCAACTCAATTCATCTTGACAGAAGAGTGAGAGGAATGAAAAAAAAGGTGCAAAACAAAGAACCAAAAAGGATTCAAGGGGAAGTTTGTCTAAGCTGCAGAGTGCACGTGGTGTTACTGGCCTCAAATCTCTGCCAGGTTGAATGGATCCTAATTCTAAATCAAGAGCACAAAATGTGCTTAGTGCTCCAGCATAAGTTTCAGCTTAGGGGCTTTACCAACAGCCAGGCAAGAACCTCATGGGGAACATGCAGAAATCTCCTCTGGACAAACCTCATCTGAGGAACCAGAGCTCAGCAGGCTCCTCACAACACAACCTGGTGGAAGGATCTGCTTGTTCAAGAAGTGCTGGCCAAAGGGCTGTGAGATCATACTATGAGCTTCTGAAAAACTACCTGGGTACCTTCAGCTACCCAGAGTCTGGGCATCCCCCCAGCAAAGTCACCTGAATTCCAAACTCTTCCCATGTTTAAGAGATGAGGAGCAAGGTTCCTGCTTCAGCCTGGCCACTCTGAACCTCCCTAGCAGTAAAACACAGCACAAGTAGACAACCAAGGCACAGCCTACTCAACAACAAAGAATAAATGGAGTATCAATTTCAAATATCCAATACAGGCTTTGCAGACAGAATAATAAAATCAGACTCCCAACACTTACATTGTTGGGTTTTTTTTCCCCTGAGGAAAACAGCTCAGATGTAACTGCATGTCAGAAAATTATTTGCCTTCCCAATGTTTTATTAACAAAGCTGCCACGAGTGAAATAAGCTGTCTCCAGGTTCTGGTTCTGCAATTATGAAGTGCCTCTTCCTTACCACAAGAGAGCATTTGAGTGGAGCAAACTTCCATTTGATGTTTGTCATGGTGACTGGAGAGCATGGCAGGGAGGCAGTAAATCACTTCTCATATCTGCTGGCTTTGGGGTAGCCAGTGGTTAATCACATGGCTTAGGGCTTCTTTCAATATGGTGATCAAAGAGCAGAGCAGGCTAGAAACCCAGGGCTGGCCAGTCCCAAAGTGCAGCCACCAGAGTGTTCCTCTCTAGGTAGGTTCTGTGGCAGGGGTAGGAGCTTGTACCATCCAACACTGCAACCCCCACCACCCCAGGTGGCATCACAGAATGGCAGGGGTTGGAAGGGACCCCTGGAGATCATCTAGTCCAACCCTCCTGCCAAAGCAGGGTCACCTAGAGCAGGTTACACAGGAACATGTCCAGGCAGGTTTTGAAAGTCTCCAGAGAAGGAGACTCCATAACCCCTTTGGGCAGCCTGTTCCAGGCTCCATCACCCTTGTCCTATGTCCTATCACTGGGCACCACTGCAGAGAGTCTTCTTGACAACCCACCCTTCAGATATTTATAAATATTGATCAGATCCCCCCTCAGTCTTCTCTTCTACAGGCTAAACAGCCCCAGGGCTCTCAGCCTTTCACACACACAGAGATGTTCCAGTCCCTTCATCATCCTCGTAGTTTCCACTGGATTCTTTCCAGTAGTTCCCTGTCTCCATGGGGAGCCAGAACTGGGCAATACTCCAGCTGTGACCTTACTAGAGTAGAGTAGAGGGGGAGGAGAACCTGCCTCAACATGCTGGCCACACTCTTCTTAATGCACCCCAGGAGACCGCTGGCCTTTGCTGGCTCATGGTGAACTTATTGTCTACCAGGACTCCAAGGTCCTTCTCTGTGGAGCTGCCTTCCAGCAGGTCAATCCCTCACCTGTCCTGGTGCAGGGGGTTATTCCTCCCCAAATGCACAGAGTTCCTTGGGTGAAGAAACGTAGCCAATTACAGCATGAGATAATGTTTGTCGTGTTCATGATGCTGCCTTACATTTCACAGCCACCTCTAGTCTTAAAGGCTGGGTGCAGAATTCACAGAGCTTTGGAGGTGAGATCTGAAAAAGGACTAGAGCAGAGGCCTAAAAAACCCCTTCACAGTCTGTATGGGAAGATGGAAAGAGCTGGGGGTCAAAGAACTGAAAGAAGACAAGAGGGGAGGCACCAAGTCATCTTCACGTGTCTAAAGGTTCCTGTGCAAAAGACAGGATTAATTATGCAGGGCCAGGAGCACAAGAACTTTAATTACATTAATGAGAAGTTAAGAAGAACAGTGAACCACGAAATGAAATGATGTCAGGTAGAAAATTCCCATTGCAGGAGGGTTTTCAGCATGGATGAAGTGGAGTTGACTGCCTCAGAGCAGGAGGACAGAGTAGGTCCACTTTCTATCACAAAATGATTGTGACAAGTAATTTTACCTCTCAAATGAAGAACAGATCAGCAGAAGGTGCTTAACATGCTCAGAAATACCAATCCCCCAACGTGACTAATTTGGGTACTTAAGCCCCCCCTTACATTCCATTTAGCTTGTCCCATTCACTCACTCAACCTACATTCATCAAACAACACTGAGCTAATAATAAAAAGGTGCTAATAATACAAACTAACTATTATTAGCTGAGCTAATAATAAAAACTGGGGTGAAGGAAACATACTGTGAGCTCACAATGGGTGTCAGAAGTAGGGTGCTCTACAGAACTCCCATATAAGCATTCTGTCACTGCAAGTGGTGTTTTCCAACCAATACACCATGGGCAACTCAGGACCACTGTTAAGGACAGGTACCAAATGTTAGAAAGGAAAGCAAGCCTGCTGCCAGCAACTACTGCTGCTTCTTCAGGCTTCTGAGTCTTCTTTGGAAGGAATTTAGATCTCTAAAAGTCATAGAATCATAGAATGGTTTAGGTTGGAAGGGACCTCAAAGATCATCCAGTTCCACCGCCCCTGCCATGGCAGGGACACCTCCCACTAGACCAGGTTGCTCCAAGCCCCATCCAACCTGGCCTTGAACACTTCCAGGGATGGGGCATCCACAACCCCCCTGGGCAACCTGTGCCAGGGTCTCACCACCCTCAGAGTGAAGAATTTCCTTCTAATTTCTAACCTAAGCCAAAATAGTTTGGCACCCACTAGTGTCAGACACTAGATTTTAGGAGATTCCTCCCCTGTGAAAGACTTCTACAGCAGAGCATCAGGTCTTCACGAGAGGGAACATGAAGAAGCCACTCTGGTCCCAGCTTGGCTTCAGGAGCTGCCTTTGAACACACAGTGTTGTAGCTTCTGAAGGAGAATAAAGTGACCGAGTCCTGATTCAAGTGGTGATTCTGGTTTATACCCTACAGTAAGGTTAATTTCCAGTGGCTCTGATAGTCATAAAATCTCCCACCCCTTGGTTTCTGCTATTTTATTTAAAAGCATTTTTATTTTCCCTTTTAAGTGCTGATCTGGCGCCAGGGTGGCTTCACTCCTGCAAAATTCCAGCAACATTTATTTACTGATGATGAAATAACAGCCTGAAATCTCAGCTACAAGACCTGAGCCTCACTCCACTGCAGCCAGTCCCTGGAGCCAGCAGTTAAGTAAATTGTGGTTGTAAAGGCTCAGCACAAAACATCCTCCAGCACCTGCAGAGCTCCTCTGAAATCAGGGATCTCTGCTGAGTCTAAGTCCACCTGTACTCATCAGCAGGGGTACCACAGAGGATGCTCATGTTTATCTGGTCCAGCAGAAGGGAGATCACATGTGAGTTTAACTCCCTCTCTTTTCTTCCCCAGAATTTAGGTCCACATTTAAAACAAACACAACAAAGCAAAAACCCCAACAAAATCCAGGTGACAATTTCAGACCAGCCAGTACTCATCTGAAAAATAACTAGTCTGAAAAATAACCAAGTTCAAGAGAATTCTTTTGAACAACACCAACTTTTTGAGTTTTCCAGCAGAAATTCTCCACAAATTCCTTGAAGAAAAAGTAAAATCCTTGCACTATAGAAATTAAAAATTTGGGTACTAAGAAATCTCCCACTTTTTGTGAGGGCTTCTTGTCTAATCTTCAGATAATCCTCCCTAATACCTTTCAGAGTCAATCTCTGTTAGGTGCAACGTCTTATTAGCAAGACAATGAAGATAACACAAGAAAAGTCTATGAGCAGCATTAGGGGATTAAGGCAGGATTAAACAGTCGTGACACAATGAGAACCTCGAAGCTCTGTGTTCATCATAGTGCTCTGGTTTCTAATACTCTCACTGGATCACTTACTGAAGTCCCTGGAGTGTCTGGTGGGACTCTGCTTGGTGTGACAAGTGGTGGGAGGATCCAGCCATCATCTCATGACTGGGGATGGGTTTCTAATGTAAGAAGAGGGACACAGATGCTGATTTTGACATACATGAAAAGCTGAGTGCTTATGCACCAGAAAATGGTTAGTAAAAGTGAAACAAGCCCCTCCTTCAGAGAAGAGCCTTTAAGAGGATGGTACTCTCTTGGTAACATGGTTTTATGGTTCCCTGAAGGGTCTAGAAGAGGAACTGGCAGCCCCATGCATAGTGAACCTCTTTCAGGGACACTTTGACAGCTCACCCCACACACACACATCCCCATCATGTGGCTGGGGAAGCAGACACTCCACCACAGCAACATGTCCCAGGGCCCAGCCCTATGCAAACCCACTTCACCTGATGGAAATGGGAGTTATTTTTATAAGTGGTCTCCTCAAGTACTCACTCCAGCTACAGAATTGACTGGTGGTTCAAAGTGAAATTGCTCCAATCAAGGGTACCCCTGAGATGTCTGCTGCCTTCCAGTTCCCAGGGAAGAGATGTACCCCTGCTCTGGCTCCTCAAAGCTTTGCAGGAGCTGAGATCTGGACCAGCAGGGACCAGCAGCCACCCACAGACTTGATCTGCTCTTTACTTGAAAGACCAGTGCACTCTATCCTTTAAAAAAATCAGACCTTAATCTGAAACAAATTCTTTCCCAATACTTAAAATCAAGCCTATTTACTGCAGCAGAGCAGGGTATTGATCTGGTGCTGCTTTAACTTGTCAGAGGTAAATCAGAGCCCACAGAAGGATCCTATTAAGTTCCTGGAGAGCCCATCTCCTTGTTAAGGGACACGCTGTGCTATCAGTGATCACTCCCCAAAACAAACCTGGCATCCAAGTGTTCCCTTGTATCCCTTGCTGACTAGTGGCACCTTCAAGCCCAAGATAACCCTCTGAATGCCAGTGTGGCTCATTGATGGGTAGGAACTGGTAGATCTGGTCAGAGTAGATCTTTGAGAGGCTCAGCGGGGAGAAGAACAACTCTCCACAGCCTGTGGGACACAGTGACTTGCTCAGAAGCTTATTTCTAACACCTCAAGATTCATATTAAATACCTGAGGGGGGGTTGTCCCACTTTTCCAAAATCGTTCAGCACCTGGGATCTCTGTCAATGAAAAGACAGGGGGTTTTTTAGATATTTTTTTCCCCCCAGTGACTATTTTGCAATGTTTTGCCCCAGCCATGCAACAAATCAGAGCAGGGTTCCCAAACCTCAGGCTAGAGGTGAGCAGATACAGAGAAGAACAAGGAAAGAACAAAAACCCCACTGCTTGGTGTGGTGCATTTCCCTTGGGTGTGGTGGACACTGGGGGAAGGAGTCACCTCTGAGATGCAGAAGTGCCAACACTACCAACTTCTCCACAGGGGCCTTTCTGCAGCTGGATGTTGGGATTTGGCAGAAAGGGTCTTCTGGAAGCAGAGCTCCCAGGATAACAAGGCCCTGGCAGAGCACACAGGCTCTTCTGCTTCTTATAGATGTGTCTTGACAGCAAGAAAACTTTGCATTAGTTTTTCATGCACATAAAATGCCCGTAGGCCTCACTCTGCAAGAGCTTAGTACAAATGCAGTTTCCTGGGAGAGCTCTGCTGGACTAAGAACCTTTTTTCCTCTCTCCACCAAAACGTCAAGAGTCTGAAGAAGAAATAAAAATTTAAAAGAAGGAAAACCAGAAAAAACCCCATATTTCCATGTGTCATGCTCCCCAGGCCTCTCCAGCCTGCAGGCTTCGAATGGTTTGGGTTGGAAGGGACCTCAAAGATCATCCAGTTCTAATGCTCCTGCCATGGGCAGAGACAAATCCCACTAGCCCAGGTTGCTCCAAGCCCCATCCAACCTGGTCATGAACACATCCAGTGTTAGGACATCTACAGACTTCCTGGGCAACCTGCTCCAGTTTACTCTAATGATGTAAAGTATGTAGTGAACTTACCCCAGGGTTCCACATGTCCCCCTGTATTGCTCGAGCTCCCTCACACCATCCTCTCATTTCAACAGCAGCTTTTCCATCAGGGATTGTCCCACAAAGAGTATTTTGAACCAGTTTTATTCACAATACACCATTCAGGATGGCTTTCCCTGCTTTGAGGAACCCTATTTCAGGAGAGCTTCTTCTCCAGCTCTTATCTCCTGTGGTTTGTACTGGCAGAAAAGTCCAACATCAGCCTATTTACTTCAAAAGGAGGTTGCAGAGGGTTTAATTCCACTTGCTCTTTTATCTTGTGTTTCTCTTGTTGATATATTCCCCTGCTCTTTCCAGTGTGGGATTCTAGATGTTTAAAATGAATCTCCTGAATGCCAAAAGCAATAAAAAAGGTGTAAGAGAAGAGGCCCAGGACAACTCAACCAAGACAGGGATTTTATGCACGTTAGGCAGTTGGTCTTTAAAGTGACGTGGAGGAGCACTCTAGTTAATGAAGTTCTGGCCTCATTTTCTTTGAGCTGTGAGCATGTCTGTGCCATTGTTTGTCTATATAGAGAGGATGTGTATAGTCATACATATATATATATATACTCACACTCATGTAGAATCATAGGATCATTTAGGTTGGAAAAGATCTTTAAGATCATCTAGTCTGCCATAACCCTCTCTATCAAGTCCATGCTAAACCATGTCCCTCAGCACCACATCTACATGGCTTTTAAATCCCTCCAGGGATGGTGATTTAACCACTGCTCTGGGCAGCCTGTTCCAGGGCTTGACAACCCTTCTGGGGAAGAAATTTTTACTAATATCCAACCTAAACCTCCCCTGGTGCAACTTGAGGCAATGGTTTCTTGTTCTATCTCTTGTTACTTTTGAGAAGAGACC
>VYZX01010774.1:0-26036 GCA_013401335.1 Brachypteracias leptosomus
GACAGACCCACTACACCAGGTCATGTCCTCAAGGTAAAATTGTCTTGCTTCTGAAAAAATTCACCTTCCTTTGGGCAAGGATTGTGAATTTATCATGAGGGCTGCTTATAAAAATGAATTCTTGTTTAAAGGCTTCACTGTGTATTTGGATCTCCTCTGGAGACATTCAGTCATCTGACTGGCTCACAAAACCCAGCCAGCCTTTGTAGAAACTTGGTTGTGCACAATATCAACTAAAAAGCAGTTCTTCAGCCTATCAGAGGCCCTCTCCTGCTATGAGAGCAGATTTTTCTTGTCCTCTGGGTCATTCTGTTCTGCCTGAGCTCATTGGGAAAATTTAGCATGGGAAAAAAGACTCCGTGCCCCGCTGCAATAAAAGTGCTACTTGGGCATGGAAGTAGAGCTGTGACTCATTTAAGTGGCTCAGTTATGGCTTGTTCTTACAAGTTTTGGTCAGGATTTCCGTAGTACCTTCTATTTCTGGAGAGCTTGTGTTTATTCTGTCAATCTTTTCTACCATTCCCAAGTCCTTTTCTGACCTGGGTAGTGCCACTCAGGAATGTCATGTACTTCCCTAAGCCCTCCATCTGTGTCTGCTTCAGGACTGACGTGCACTTGCAAGTCTCAATTTCTTCAACCTCTTCCACAGTCATTTGAATGTCTTTGACTTCCATCAGTACATCCATATCTACAAGCTCAGGTCAAGCAAAGAACATACACACTGTCTTATTGGCCACTTTCGCCCTGAAGTTCTCAGTGACATGCAAATCTTCAGAGGTCCTCTGCCAGATTATGTACCTGTTTTTTTATTACCCTCTAGCTCTTAGCTACCCAAAATGAAACATAACATTATTATGGTCCTTATTAAACATCAGTCAGTTCTGTCTGATTTCTAATTCAATTACTGAGTTAGATTCTGCAGCATTATTGTCTTGACCACCTAAGATAGCAGTGACAAAATCACCTTTGAAGTTGCCTTCCGTGCCCATCAATAAAATTATGCTATTGAATAATGTAAACTCAATGAAATACTTTCTTCAGACATAATACATTATCTGAGAAAAACCATTCTCTCTTCCTTGGAACTCTTCAACTTAGAAATTGGGTAGAAAATAGGAAAAAACTCACCAACTTATCCACAATGATGTTTGCATCATGCTGGTGTACCAAAAGCTAATGGCATGAAGAATCCACCCCTTTGAAGCCATTTCCCCTGTTAGCAGGAGTGGAGAGGGAAGGGCCATGGAGAGAAGCTCCTTAAGTTATATATGAGGTTGGAGATGATATAAGTGTGAGCTGAGAAAAATAGCAGCACCAGATTTGGTGTAAGTTACAGAAAATGGGAGGAATGAATAAGGTCAAGGTAGTTGCAAATATAACTGGTTTTGAGAAGGCATCTTAAAGGGCACATTGTCAGAAGTAAGCAGAGCCACAGGGCAGAGGAGAGACTTTTGTCTCAGTTAGAAACAATCCTGCAGCAATCTAAAATGATGGATTTCAATTTGCACAATGTGACTATCGCATTTAAAAGGTTAATGGAAAGGGTACTTTCTGTGAGTCTCTGTTAGTGTGTTGATTATACCTAGAAGATACACTGGTGCATGTGAAAGCCCTTGAACAGGAACAGATATGTTCACAAATGCCCTGTGAGAGCTTTAGTACTGCTGCACAGTGAAGAAAAAAATAGAAGCCTTGTTTCAGGAAAAGTAAGTTTTTGTTATTGAGAAGAAGTAATTCCACATGCAGAATATTAACTTTGCAGGAAAAAACCCTAGAGATCTCCACACCTATGGAATTCTTAACTGCTTTTTCTATTGCTGCTACATGGAATAGGGTTGGTGGGGAAAGTAGGACTCCTCTCATTCATTTCAGTAGCAAGTAAGATGGCTGAAAAAAAGCTATTGCCTGTGTAGACAGAGAGCAGCTGAACTGAGCAGTGAAAGGGGTTTTGTGAGTACTTTGTGATAGCAAGGAACTTTTAGTGTGCTCCAAAGGGAAAACAAATACTATTTTGAGTCATGTGTGAATGGAATATTGTGCAAGAGAAACAGCTTCTTGGATTTATTTAAAGAAACAGTGCTTTGCAAATAATTGCCTTAAATAAATAGATTTGGGTTTTTTAAAGTAACCCCTCAGTTTCTGCTCATGAGAGCCACCAGAGAGCTCTGCCTCACTTCTCTTGTGCACATAGACAAGAAGGAATTGCTTCATTTTATATGAAGTATAACAGCTGATGCTGTATGTTTGGGAAGGATAAGCACTTCCCATTTCACTGTGGCTTCTTTCCAGGCACAGTGTGCTGTGGGAAGGTAACAGCAGGTCTTGCAGACTGCTTTGAGATGTCTGACATAGAATTGATCTGGCATTTCTGCTGCTTGAGGAAAGAGCATTTTCAGCTTTTGCTAAAGGACAGTTCTTTGCTTTCCCGGAGGACTTTGAAAGATTCAATCCATTTCAGCAGAGAAGGCAAAGGAAATATTCCCCTTGACTTCAATGAGACTTGGGTCTAAGCCCAAACAAGGCCTGATGAATGAGCTGAATCAGCTGCAAGTGTTCTCTGCTGATGTGACTGCCACCTTTTATGTAGAGCTGCAAAGGAAAGGGGATTGGATTTTTGTCCTCATTTGGCTACCTTCTGTATGCCTGCCTGAGAAAGCTCAAGAACAGGACATGTTTCACCCAAAATCTTTATTTCTTTGCCAGTCACTGCAACAGAGCTTCTGCCTCCTTTTGTTCTGCATTGCAGGCCTCTGGGCTGCAGATCATTAATTACCTGCTCATAGTGTACTTGCTGTGCACATGCAATGTAGCCTGCATGTATGTGTTCTGGCTGATAAAGAGTATTAAACAGATTTCCAGTCACATATCTTGTTCCTGTTTTTCAGTAAATCCAACTAAATTGTTCATTTATCCAGCTTTTTTTTTTATGCTAGCCAAAGAATTCTTTATTATATTGTTCTGAGGGCAAAGGGATTTGTTGTGTAGTCCCTGCTTATTCTCATATCTCTGGTATGAAAAAAATCTAAGGAGTGATCAGAGTATTTGAAAATACCAAAAAAAAATGTTGTTAAATATAAAAAATGTTTAATAATATATATACATGATAGAGTATATTAGTTTAACTATATATGTTCTGACTAAATATTGTTGGCCACCAGGAATATGAAAACAGCAGCTACTGGTAACTAAGCTTTAGAAATCTGTAAGGTGTATTTTAGCTTTATAAAACTGACACTACTGAGGGCAGCATGACAGTATTCTGTTCATTGGAAAGTGTTGCACTGCAAATCATACACAGCAAGAAAATACTAGATTAATTCTATAGGCATGTCACATTTAGATTGTCCCAATCCTTAGGAAACTAAGTTCATTATTTTTTTCAGGAAATTAACAGGTTCCTCCATAAACTTGCCAAAAGGAATTACATGGCCAGAAGAAACTGTCTGCTGATGTTCTGCTCTTTTATGTTATTAAAAATTAGATTAGCATTTTTGAACAGTAGATTTGACAACTGTGGAAACTAGTGGCACAGATACATGTAGAGCAAAGACAATCAGGTCTCCTGACCTGGCAGTGGTGGTTTGCCTCCAGGTTGTTTTGGAAGGATAGTCAAAGAAAAGTAAGAAACTGGCATTTTCCATACAGTTCTAAGTCCTCATGTACACTAGGTGCTTTCCAGTCTGGTCTTTGGTGGGAAGTGACTCCTTGCTTCCTAAACTGCATATTGTACCAACATCTTAACAGAGATCATGGACTAGATTCTCTCTCTGATCCATGGTTGTAAATCCTGATCAAGGTCCTTCTGCAGCTCAAGTGGTCATTTGGACAATGCATTCAACATATGCATTTGTCTGAAATTACTCTGCTCTTGAAAAGTGTCGTAGGAGACCAACTTCGTCTTTAACTGAAAAATAACCACTGTTAGTGCAAAACCTGCCACCAGTCTAATGCTGGCCAGACTGGGGTCATTACTTTGGTTATGTGGACCTTTCTGCACATAGGGCATTATAACTTTTGACAGTTTGGATAGTATTTCTGCAAAATTATGTCCTTTGTGCGATAAAATCAGACAACAGAAGTTCATTTAACAAATTCTGGGTTGTCTAACAGTCAGCAAAGAGTGAGAGTTTAAATTGTCACAGTTCTGTTAGATGTGTTTATGTGCAAGTGTTCAGATATTTGATTGCCTTTTGACAACATGCTGAATTGCATTTGTCGGTCTTCCAGGATGTCCATTTTATAAATTACTGGCAAAGTTACTTCTGAAAATGTAGTTGAGGTTCCCTCATATTTAATTTTCTTGTATGAGATATTTATCCTCTGTTTTTTCTTCTAGATGTGTTCCCAGACACTTGGCAATCTTCTGAGTTTCTAAATTGGAGCTGATAGTTCCTTTGGAATCAATGGAGTTTTTTCCCTGGTATCCCTTTGCATTAGGTAAGGACCCATGTAAAGTACACTTTTGCTCTCTACATCACTAAGTCTTCTATCTCACCAGAAATTTCATTACTGTCTTATGCCAGTTTAACTATAAATTGTTACAGTGATTCAGTTATCACCTGCGTAAGCAAAGTGATTAGATTCTCCTCCCAGCTGCAGGATGACTCCATGTCAACACAAGGCAGGCAGTGGGAATAACATGTACTGCCCTTTTTTGTGTCAGGCCACTGTCAAATCACTATTAGCCCACTGTAAAATCAATTTAAATACCTGTGAGATGTGTTGGGAGCAAGCTCTGTGAGCAGCAATAAAGTATTTAGAGATCTGTTTCAATTTTTTTTAAAATTTTGAAATCCTAAATCATTAAATTTGCCAGTTCATGTCTTTTCAGCTTTGGGATACTTTTCCTTCCATTTTCTTTATTCTTCCGTTGCTCCTGTATTTTCTCAAACATCTGATATTAAGAGTTGGGGTTTGAGAGAGTCTGCTTTTTCTTCTGTGATCTCACTTTCCAAATTGTCAGCTACACTTGTAGTATTTAGTAGCTCAAGGAATATCTTTAGTTTATTTGATTCTGTAGTCAGTACATTTCAAAAAATTAAAGTTGGATAAAGTTCAATGCTATTAAAATGAAGAAAAAGGGGATGGTTAGGGAAAATACCTTGGAAGTCATTTAGCTGATACTCACTATGCACTAGTGTAAGTGAAAAAGAAATGGGAACAGAGAAACTCCTAAAGAATCTCATTTTAGTGACTGATTTCAGGAAAATAAAAAATTCAAAATTCAGCACCTGAACATGAAAAGAAAATTCACCATTTGCATACTGACTCCTCCTCCTCCCTTGCCAATTTTCACTCTCATTCAGACACACATGGGCATTTGCGCTGGACTGATAGCACAATGGTGCAACTTGTGTGAGAATGGCCAACATTACAAGAAAACGTAAAGCAGATTCAAAAACCTGTTAGCTGTAGCAGAAATTGAAAATCCAAACTTATGAGATGCTCTTGTTCTGCACTGTGTGGGCAAGGATAAATCGCTGCCCAAAAAGTCATCCACCAGATTAAGCTCCTTTTCAAAAATCCCTCCATACTCTGACTCACTACTTCTTTCAAAAAAGAAGCCCTTAAAAGAGAAAACATTTATATTCAGGCAAGCAATTATGAAAAATAAAATTAAATTAGTGATGATCAGTTTCTAACATGACAGATATCCTTTTTAATGCCAATTGATTAATTCATCCTGTTGGATTAATGAGCTCTGCTATTTCCTGTTTAAAAATAAATTGCTTTTTAAAAACATTCTTGCCATTTTCAAATTCATAGAATTATTGATCCATCAGCAACATTTGAGGGAAAGTATTTATGACCAGGAGAAAACACAGGAAAGAGGGCTGTGAGGATGATGACAATAACTAGTAGCCTGGACCAGGTGTCTTGGAGCAGGACAGGAAGAGGTGCCACCATGGATGGAGAAGTACCAGAGTCAGCAGAGGTTCAAACAGAATAAGAGAGAGAAAATGTTCATATCTGTCTGTATGACTAAGTGACAATATTTATATGGATATTCTAAGCTATTGTTGTTCAACTCCTGTCCTAAACCAGCCTACATGTTTCCATCTATCATGCCAGCTTCTCTCCCAGGAACGTGGGAACATGGCTTGGAAAAGGATGTCAATATAGCTTGAAGATATACTGTATATACTTGGGGAAGACTTAGAATAGTCACGTTGCTATTTGTCACATGTTTGCAGATCCTTGGAAAGGCTGAAGCTTACACTCAAATATTTGGATGTTGATGACCTATATGATTAAACTTAGAAAAACATTAGAATTAATTAGATACTGTATACATCTCCTCATAGTAGATGCTGTACTGTCTCCTGCTGGGGTGTTGTAGTTTGGAACTTAATCTATTACTGCAACAAAGTGTACTCAAATAGACATTTGCACCGAAGAGACCTCTGAATTAGAACAATTTACACAGATGTGCAACATTACATATTGATAATGGACCAGATTGGAGTCCTAACTGCTCAGTTTTTCATACAAGTCATGCAGTTGGTGACTGATTTCATGGAGAAGCTCACATGAGTAATAGCTCAGCACTGTGAGTAAGGGATCTGCAATCTGTCTTTCTATTATTATTTGTCTAAATATAACCTTTGTTAACTTGAAGTGTAGATTTACAGAAGAACATGAACACACTGACCTGAAAGTTGCATAGGTACCACTCAAAGCAATAAAATACGATTTATGTCCAGGAAAGTTTACAACCTAGAAAGCAGTTGTGTGATAACAAAAGAATAAAAAAAGAAAAAAAAAAAAGATAACAACAATAGGTTTAATCAAAATCAAACAGAGATATAAGTAGGGTTAGGAAGGAGGCATGGAGAGCATCTTTCTGGATCTTATAATTGATAACTATATAACTTATAGAAGTATCTTAGGACATAGTTATATCACTTATTGGGTTTATTGCATCTTATAATTACTAACCTTTGATAAATGGTATAAGTACCATCGACCTGATCAACATCATTTTTTTTTTCTGTAAAATGTTGAAAGAACCTGAAATTTATAGGACTTGGCCCTTCATGGATGAATGAAAACAAATTTGCTTTATGCAAATTTTACAAAAATTTACTAAGACAGCTCCAGAACTTTCTACACGGGTAAATACATTCACATAAGGTTGGGTTTTTTTTTTCTCTTGATTGTTTTGCATTTTCTCTTAACACAGAAATCAATGGCAAATTTCAAGAAGCTGTGTTATTTATTCTCTATAGTAAGAACATTTTTTCACTTGCCTCAAGCTTTGCTGGCATTCAGCTATTTGGACTGATAATTCTAAGTGATATTTCAATGATTCTGGGTAGTTTAAACAGCTCAGAAGTATTTCAGCTAAACCTCTTTGTGGGGCTAAGAAAAACACCACATTTGGCCTCTGTGGAGAAAAAAAAAGAAGTTACTTCTTGTCAGCAAACTACCTGAAATTTTGATTGTTTTATGCTTGTGCTTCTGAAATTCTATCTAAAAAGTGTTTGCTTATAGGACTTTGGAAAATTATAGATCAGATGTAATCTGTAGATGATTTGAACTGGAGTTTCCTGAGCAAACATCGGGACTGAGAGGAGTGTGAAATGAGGACCATGTTAAGACACAGGGCTGTGAAAAAGACAGTTTGGAAAGGTGAGGGGAGAATGGGTAACTGGCAGGGAAAATTGAGGCTTTTAAGAAAGCACACTTCAATCAAGTGTATGGAAATGAACTGGGAATCATCATTTCTCTGCTGCCACAAATATCTGTGAAAAACGCTAGTAAAGTGTCCATTCCTCCCTAGCTCTGATTCAGACTGAGAATGACACCTAAGATTGCTATCCATTATTCCATTAGCTACAATGACTGCAATCTCCTTAGCGAAGCCAAAGGTTAGAACCCTTCTGTTGAACCACATGGGTGTCAGTACAACCCTAGATGATGGCATCTGGGGCTCTGGCTGTTAAAAGTCAAGGAGTGACACTGAAAAGATGAACTTGGAATGACTTTGATGAAGATGGAAAATGTGCATATGCTCTTGTTAGGGACTCCAGTGTGAAAGTTTCTTGAGCATCTTTGTTTTGGCATCTTCTCTGCCTACTTGAAACTCCAGAGGCAGTATTGTAGGCTAGATTCAGAGACTAGGATGGGCAGTGCCCACTTTAGGAGCAACTGCTCTATATTTTACATATGTCTTTGCTGTTCAGTGCAGGAATAGAGTTTTTCTGAGAGCCAGGTTCCTCTGCCCACTGACCTCCTTATCTCTGCCCCAGGAGAGGCAGACCAGCTAGGTGGAAGGACTGCGCTTGCTCTGTTCAGTTAGCAGCTTGTATTCATTTACTGCGTGGGGTTCAAACTCTGGCAACACAATTGCTTCCTCATGGATTTCGTTCTTTTTCGTTTTCAAATCATGGCAGTTTTGTAGTGTCTGAACACATCCCAAACCTTGACTCTGGAATCAAGAATTGCCATTTATTTGTGAATGACCACAACCTGGATTTTCAGAAAATTAACTCATTTATACGCTGAAAGCACAGTTCCCATTGATTCCAGAAGCAAGGAGGACTAGCAAGATTTGATATAAATATATATGCTAAATATCCATAAACAGATACACAGGTTGTGTCCACCTTTGACACTCTCAATGTAAATGACATATTCAACCATGTGATGTAGTAGAGGCAGATACTCCAAGGATGTATTCAGATCCCTGAATCTTGAAATGACCCTTATTTGGCTGGAATCCCCTCTCATGCATCACACAAGTTCCCATATCTACTACATGGGAGAGAAGATCCTACAGACACAATGTTTTTGTGTTAGATCAGTAGAACTACATTATAATCATATTGTTTCAAGTCATTGTTCTGGAAAAAAAATAGCATAAGCATGAAATTTAAGACTGCATTGTAATTGCTAAGAGTTGCATAGTTGCATAGATGTTCTCTGACTTTGTGTACTTGATTCTGCAACCATGATGGTATCAATGTACTTTGTATTACATAGAGAGATTCTGCAGACACCTGTGTAGTGCTGGTGAAGTGTTGACAAATGGATTCAAAACCAACCCCATTTAATTCAAGTAGGCCAGGATGTCTTTATGTTCTGTCAATTACCTCTTTTTTGCAGAAAAGTTATAAACTAGTGCTGTTATATTTTAGTTATAAATTAGTATTTTACGTTGACCTTCTTAATGTGTCTAAAATTTGGACTCCCTGTCGGTCACTCACACACTTTTCAAAACATTTTTTAAAGGCACTTTTGAAGGTCCAGAACATGTTATTGAAGTCCTGTGCTTGGAAAAATCAAACATTTATTTAACTGAAAGGTTCTGTGGCTGTAAATACAGAACATGGTACACATGTGTTGGCAAGATCTAAAAATGTTAAAATGACAAATCAAAAGTTTTGAACAATTTTCAAATATAATGATAAAATCTGACATATCTTTTCGTAGTGAGATGCTGGAAATGCATTACAGCAGCCTTTACCACCTAATTAATATCCTTTCAAATATGTCAAAACCAAATAAAAAAAAATTCTCACTGAAAGGGGGAATCCCAATAAGTTATATATGGCAAGTGTAGATTGAATTTCTGTAATTTACAGAAACACAGAATGTTAGGGATTGGAAGGGACCTCGAAAGATCATCTAGTCCAATCCCCCCACCGGAGCAGGATCACCTAGATCAGGTCACACAGGAACACATCCAGGCGGTCTTTAAATGTCTCCAGAGAAGGAGACTCCACAACCTCCCTGGGCAGCCAGTTCCAGTGCTTTGTCACTCTCAGTGTGAAGAAGCTTCTTCTCATATTTATGTGGAACCTCCTGTTCCAGCTTACACCCGTTGCCCCTTGTCCTATCATTGGCCATCACAGAGAATAGCCTGGCTCCATCCTCCTGACACTCACCCTTTACATATTTATAAACATTAACGAGGTCACCCCTCAGTCTCTTCTTCTCCAAGCTAAAGAGACCCAGCTCCCTCAGCCTTTCCTCATAAGGGAGATGTTCCACTCCCTCAATCATCTTAGTGGCTCTGCGCTGGACTCTCTCAAGCAGTTGAAATAAATAATAATAAATAAGGTGGTTTAGGCATTGCCTTAACTAAGAATTTTATTGTATTTTAACACCAATTACCAATATTGTAAATGTTTCTGATTCAAACACTGGAGCATGGCAATTACTTCTAAGTTTAGTGTTACTTCTTTGTCAATGGCCAAGGGTAAAAGAGTACATTATATAAAATTGCTGATCACATGATTTCTATATTAATGTTTGATTCTCCTAAAAATGAAATTAATGGGAAGATATTGGAAAATGCACCATAAATTAAAACTGCAAAATGCTACAGGTTATTTTATAGAATCATAGAATCATGGAATGATTTAGGTTGGAAGGAACTTTTCAAGATCATCTAGTTCCAACCCCCCTGCCATGGCAGGGACACCTCCCACTAGAGCAGGCTGCCCAGGACCTCATCCACCCTGGCCTTGAACACCTCCAGTGATGGAGCACCCACAACTTCCCTGGGCAGCCTGTTCCAGTGTCTCATCACCCTCTGATGTTGAAAGGCAGACTGAGTATCTAAGTTCCACTGGAGTTGTATTTGCTCAGAGAAAATCTTTAACCTTGATAAAATATCAAAAATATTGAAAAAAATGTCATTAACTCTTTGGCATGAATGAGGCAACTGTCATGTTTAAAGTTTGGAAAGACATGCAGATGTTGGAAGTATTTTTGCCATGCTTCCTGTAAGTTATGCTTAAACAGGCTTTTCTACATTTAGGGAACTTGTAGATATCTTTGACACACTGCCCCAGAACTGTGAAAGATTTACTGCTTAGAATTATTCACTGGACATAGTTATATTCATGTACCGTTTTGTGCAGATATTTTAGAGAATGCCAGAGTTGGACTGTAGCTGTTCAAACAGCTAAGAAACATGGTTCCTGAATACAGTACATATATTTTCAAACTTAAATAGGTTAGCAGTTATGTTTTGAATAATTTATCAGAAGACAGATTCTCTCTGCATAAACAAGGTGTTGGAAAACACATACCACTGCTTCACTAATTCAGTCACATTGTTAAATTCTCCAAAAGAGTTTAAAAAACTGATCCTGTGCTAGGCAGTATGGCTGTTCTCATCAGCTTTTGCAGTCAGACAGCCCAGATACTGATATGCAGAGTCAATTTCTTCAAATTCCCATATGGGACTTTTCAGTACCACACACGTTGGACAGAGATTGTTTACATTTCTGTCTAGGCCTCCTGTCCTCCATTGAGTTTTCCATTAAGTGATCCACAATTTGGTGGGGTTTTAGTCCACATGAAAGATTGCATCTAAAGAATTTGTGAAACATACTGAATTCATATCAAAATATGATTCATTTGTTCTCTCATTGAGCAAAAATAAATTACTGAACTGATGTTCAAGGACATCTATTTTTTGTATAAAATCTTCAGTCTTGAAGTCTTAGGATCTCACTGAAATTCAGAGCTGGTTATTCAACTGGGGTAAAATCTGCACTGCATTCATTTTCAGTAGATGGAGAACAGACATGCAGGGTTTTTTTAGACTTAATTAATCATCTGGCTGTGGAGTTTTAATCTATATTTCAAGATGATACAAACCTAAAAAGGCTCGTGGTAAAAATGTAAATGTAGCAGCAGACCCTTAAAGCACTGAATAATTGTGAATCAGGCTAACTCGCACAGAATTTATAATTCATGTAGTAGGTGATCATCATTCATGATGTATTTTCTTTTTTTTTTTTTTAAGAGATCCACTGTATACTTCAGGGTTTGTCAGCACTTATATATTATAAACATCATTTATGAGGACTTGCTAACTATTTTCAGAGGCATCAGACCACAGAAGGTGGTAGCAGAGCTCCTTAAAGAGAACTCATGTTGTTTACCTGGTCCCCAACTGCTAGAGGAAGCAATATGCATTTGAAGTTGAGATGTGTCTGTCTATGCATCCTCTCTGTGCAGTTTTCACAGCTTATAAAATCACCTTCTCATTTACAGTTGTGTAAGCTGAGAGTAATTTCAGTCAGGGCCCGGTAATGGCACTTCTGTGAAATTATTCTTTGTACAGTCAAGCAAATTACTCTTTCTTTAAGCAAAATATTTTTCAGTTTGCATGAAGAACTTCATGCACAAAAACAGTGTTAGATGAGCAAAAGAAGACAGAGGAACAATGTTCTGGATAAGGTCTGGACTTCAGTTTTACTAGAAAGCCCAACCAAACTCTGGAGTCTGAATTCTCCATCTGTTTTGGACAGTATTCCAAATCTGGGTTGAATCTCCATCTCTATCCTTTTTCAAGTGATTTCAGGAGCATCATATTACACTAAAACTGATGTCAGTCATCTATATTAGAAGTCTATACACTGGCTTTGCACTCATTTGTGGGTGTCTGTAGCACAAGGGGTTTTGCTCTGTACTTTAACTGCAAAGCCATAATACTCCTGAGACAATTGCAGATTTTCACTGCTGCAAGCACTCACCATAGCCCCATTGAAATAAATTATAAGGTAAGAATTTGCAGTTTGGCCCATTCTGTTTAAAGAATAATCTACATTGGAACAACATCTGTGATTGATTTAAACTTGAATCTGGGGGGAAAAGACCTTTAAAAATAACAAAAAGTTCCCAGGGTGTGGAAATTATAATGCTAATAGACCTAACTGGAACAAAGTATATTAACTCAAGAGCAATTTGGAAATAAGTGTTCTACTTGGCCTGATAATTACCTGATAATTAAGGTAATAATGACACATCTGTTCAAAATAAGTTCAAAATGCTTTCCCCACATCAGGAAGAATTGATCTCACTGCTAGTTTTTCGCAGATGTGCAAGGTCAAAAATAATTATAGGGACCTTATCCAAATCTCATATGTCTCTATGGATCTGACCCATAATTATTTTCTGTATTTTTGTTTCTTCCCTATTTATTACATAAATATAGTTAAATTTTAGGCTTAGCTAAACATCGGGGCATAATGACAGCTGATGGTCTTGAGACTGACAGGGGCCCTGTGAGCAAGGAGCAAAGGGAAGGAAGAAGGCATTAGGATCCTCTGTTAGCTGGTAGCACTGGGGGAACAGGTCTGCTGGGATGCTGGAGAGAGGGTAGAAAGGGCTAATTTACACCCATCCCTTCAAAAAGAGATCTCTGAACACGGAAGGAGGCCAACACAGGCAGATGGATAGATAAACGGATAGGTGCAGGGTGGCTTCTTTCCATCTGTCTATACTTGTGTATAGTTCTCCTTTTAAGGAAAGTATCCAAATCTGTTGTACAAATGTTATGCATATTTTTGTGTAGTTCCTATTAGAGTAATACGTCTGGGGGAATTGTTTCCCAGGCAAAAGGTCCACCTACTACCTAAACATAATTTTGGCCAAATTTTAGCACTACTTCAAATCATATATTTTTTTTATTCCCTGACTTCTTACTTGTTCTAGAGTTCTCAGTGTGGAGAGATGTAAAGCATGCATATATATATATGTATCTATTTATGTATATATGCATATATATTTAAGAGAGAAAATTGTGGAATTAAATGTAATTTTAAATGAAAAAAACCTGATGACAGTTCTTAAGAACCAGAGAATCATAGTGAAAAATATTAGTTGACAGTTTGAAATACAAGCTCTTTCCTATGGATTATTTCAACTGCAGTAAAATCACACTTTCTGAGAGAAATTTCTTTGATGGAGGTGGAGGGGGGAGAGTGGCCAACGAGCCCCAGGTGTCAGGATTCAGTCAACAGCTGTAATGGAGCCCTAGTAATTCACCTTGAAGAAGTTATCTTAAGCAGTCTCTCAGAAGCCTCCTGCTCTTCCTGATGTACTCACTTGTTCGCAGGCAGAAGAATAGCTTTGTGTTGTGCCTCTCACAATTATTGGCTGCTTCTAATGGTAAGATGCAATTTTCAGTTTCTTATGGCTTTGTTAGATGTTACACATTTAAAATAAAATTTTGGTATGTAGGAAAAATCCAGAGAAATGGAGATGGGAGTTAATGGAAAGAGCTGATCATGGCAGAGGAGCATAGCTGCCTCCTATGGTACTCCAGAGCTTGAGGTATAAAGGCAGAAAGAGGCTAAATCAGCTCTGAAGTAATGCTAGAGTTACTGAGACAGAAAGGTGAGCCCAAGGGTGGATTTAGAGAAAAAAAGATCAGCAATGGGGTTTGGCTGTCCCCAGAAAAAGAGGGCTAACTTGGAACCTGCAGCTCTCATCTTTACCAGCCAGAGTAGGAGAATAGCTGTTAGTTGTTATTGTTGGTCAAATGGATGTGGCGAATTGCAGTAATATTTTAAATTATTAAGTGTAAAACATTTTCTTATTGTCAAGCACAGTCATATTGGCCTTGATACAGACACTTTTAGTAAGGAGTAAACCCTAACAGCCAGCCCACACTGAACAGCACTGCAAGGACTTCTTCACTCTATGGCAGGGAATTTACTGCTTCTTGCAGAGTACAAGAAGGAAGGACACTACCAAGCCCTGGGAAGGGCAACCCAGCTGCCACTTAGAGAAAGGTGCCCAGCTTTTAAATGAAGATTTTCTGAATCCCAAAGAAGTGGTGGTCAAAAGCTTGCAGGTATTGGCTTGTGAGTCAAGAGTCAGGTGAAGGGCCAGCTGGAGTTACAACACTAGCACAGTGATAAGGTCTGGCCTGGCAGGACATGCCTTAACACCGCCAGAAAGCAATCCTAGCTTTACTTTCAGTATAATTCTGGCTACTTTCAGTTCTTGACCTAGCTTTGCAAATATACTGGGCATTTCTATGCTATGGTCTTGTCATGTTTTCCCTGCCTAGTTGGTTATGAAGCTTCTTTCTTTTTTTGTCAAAAGATGCCATAGTGTATGACTACAGGAGTCAGTGGGATCCCTTGCTGGGCTGAGGATTTTCTGGAGCATCAGGAGTGCTTTTTCTTTCAAATGAGTTGGTATCTTTAATGTGATTGGAACCTCCTTGAGTTTTTCTTTGGTGATGGCACAACTCACCAGTATGAGCGTACCCAAGCTGTAAGCAGTCTTCACAAAGACGTGGCAATTCTGGAAGGCCTTTCTGAAACTGAGTTTGATTGTGTAGCCTGCCCATATGGAAACAACCAAGTAGGTTTCCACCCCACTCCAACTTTGGTCAAAGCTGTGGTCTGCCAGTAGTTTTTTCTGGGTGCTTTGGCTCTATATTTTTAGAGTGTATATGTGAGATAAAATGGCTGGGATGCAGGATCAT
Organism: Brachypteracias leptosomus; assembly: GCA_013401335.1. Taxonomy (NCBI): domain Eukaryota; kingdom Metazoa; phylum Chordata; class Aves; order Coraciiformes; family Brachypteraciidae; genus Brachypteracias; species Brachypteracias leptosomus. The sequence goes on from VYZX01010774.1 coordinate 15,245, forward strand.
GGACAAGCACGTGGTGAGGAGGTGCTACTTTGTAAAAAAAGCGTAAACTAACATCAGGTCTTTGAGATGCAGTGATTGACCCACCCAACTGGATGTGCAGGTTGTCTGTGTTGTAAGGGCTCTGGGGGATTCCCATGGGATTTGGCGTTGGGAAAACTCATGTCAGGGTCTGCTTTAAGAAGTACCTACACAACCTATTGTGTGTGATCAGGAAAGGTGGGTTCAAGAGTGCCAGGAGAGCTGCAGCAATATGACTGCAAAAGCCCCCCTAAAATGGAGGAAGTTCAAAATAGGCAGCAGTGTTTAAACACCTGTGAGGAGAAGAATAATTCTTTCAGGAACAGTGTGAACTGTGTGGCCCTGGGGCTTATTTATGGCACATTTTGTACAACAGAAGTTGTACAAAGTCAAAGTTCTTTGATGGCCCTTGTCAAAAGTGATTTTTCTGTAAGATGCCTGAGTAAGACTATGTCATAAAGCATGTATTTAAACAGCCAAAAATGGATTTTTCAGGTGATCTTCAACAGATCTTAGCCAACTTTTAGGTTTTGACTTTCTGACTTAAGCTGCTAAATGTTCACGTAGTACTGATTTTAGTGCAATATATTTACACATTTAGCTTTTCAATTGAGCTCAGAATTTGGTCATCCTCACTGTAAAACACAGCTTTCTTGGGAATAATTGCCCAAAATAACCATTTTCAATAATCACTTCTAAGAGTTTTTATGAGGAATAGCCCAGTGCCTTTCTGCAGACTGACTCAGACTCTCAGTATCTGACCAGAATATTAATTTGGTCTTGAATATCAAAGCACAGAAAAGGGCAATACATTCAGATTACTTAGTGCTCTTATTGTATTCCCATAGCTGTGGAAACGTTGCGATTTTTTGTGTTCCAGTTACAAGAACAGACTCTTGGCTCCTCCATCTGGTTACTAGCTACACATAGTAAAGAGGCTTACTAAGAGCTGATCATAAGGCAAAATGTACTGTTGTCCAGTTTGTTATGGGGATGTTCTAAATCTTTTTTTCCAGCCTCTGATTGCCTTTGTACTTGCATAAAATGTATTATAATACCACAGCACATTCTCAACTTTCATAAGAAATATGCTATGAAATTATGTAATTATCTAACTCTACATATTCTCTTGCTAATCTGACCTATCATTTAGGAAATATTCAGATTTTATTCAAAACCACTTCAACAGGAGATGCACTAATTTTGAGGACTTAGTAATGAAAGCAGTGGAAGAAGCTGACACTGTTTATTATCTTGTGAAGATACTCAAAACCATCTTATATAATCATAAAACAGCCCTCCCAAGAGTTCTCTTGAGAGATTAATATGGATGTTATGGTGCCTCAGGATAATAATATGCATTTTCAGCTACCGCCTTTGGAAGACTTTCTGTTAACAAGAAACACAAGAATATATTTCTTGCTTCATGTTTAAATAATATGGGAGGTATGAATACAGACTGGCATAAATAAAGAATGCTCATATTTAGGCCATTACTATGCAACTGAATGCCCACGTGGTTCTGGACTTCCTTAAGACAAGCCTTTAGTGTCACACTCTCTTCTGCAGTTCTCCAATCCACTGTCCTCCTTAGTTTTCTGTGTGATTTTTTTTTTTGTGGGTTTATCAAATCTCTGTCTTATTGCTCAACATGCAGGTGCAAACACACAGTAAACATTCCAGCTGCATATACTTAATCATAACTTACTATGCTGGACAACTGCTTTGCCAAAACAACAGAAAAGCAACGGCTAATAAAATGTTCCAAAATTTGTGGAAATAATTTAATAAAGCCTTGAAGGACAGGTTACCAATATCCTATGCTTAGCCATTGTATTGTACGTAAGGTGTTGATTTTATAAGCTTAAATATATAATTAAATCTTGTGCATTCAGAGGTAGTTGCCTCTGTTGCCTTCAAAATTCAGTATTGCTATAGTAAAAATGATGATTACATTAAAGTAGTCTGGAAGGACAGCTTTGCTGTCCTAGAAATAAAATCAGTAAGAAATGTTTCTATGCCAAAGGTCCTGCTGTAATGGAATCATAATGGTCTTCTACTGCTACAAAAGTGCTAAAGTAGGACACATCGATCTAGGGTAGGGGCTTTATTATAAAAGCATTATTGTCTTAGATACTATAACAGTTACCTGACTCCATGGACTCCCAAGTTTGCTGTCACTATGCAGTTGGCTTCATCCTCTAAGAACTGCAAAATTACAAAGATGAGAGAAATTGCTCCTTTTGGTCCAAATGGAAATGCCCCTGCTACCTGGCTTGAAAAGCCAGTGTCAGGTAGCTTTAATTAGGATGAGAGCTCTGACGGCATGGCACAGTGAAAGCCAGTTGGTAGGGGGGAGTGATATATGCACCTGACACTAGCAGAGAACTTTGTTCCTTTTTACGGAGCCTGGGCTAGGCACTGAACTCATTTCTTACAAAACTGGAGGATAATGTGGATTTAAACAGAGGGCATGGTAGAAAGCATTGCAGGAGAACAAATGCTGTAACTTACTGACCTGACCTGTCACCTTGTGACTTTAACATATCTTAATAAAAGCTGTTATTTAGTTTTGTCTGTAAGAATTTAAACCTTCAGTTTTTAAAAAATGAATTATACAGTAGGTGGTACCTCTCATGTTTTAGGATCACATACTTAATAATTTGTGGACTATTAGCTGACAGGCTGTTGTTTCATAGACTAAGTCCTAGTGGATTTAATTATACTCTTTGAATGGTTTTGTTCCCAAATTTGACTTGCTGGGCACATACAGCTTTAACCCAGACAGTTCTATTTTCACAGTGTTTATTAGGGATGTAGGATGAAATACAAACCAGGCCATTAAACTGAGGAAGCTCAGGATGAATGTTCATGAAAAAGTCATTTTACTTGAAATAAAGACTTTTTCAATGTTTAAGAAAATAAAGCTTTTGCACGTGTTTTCCATTTTTTGGTGGTTTGTTGTTTTCTTTGGAGGAGAGAACGTTACAGAAAGGGCCTGAGCCCAAATACTACACCTACTTTCTCGAGGGGAAAATTTTCTTAGATATTGCAGCTGGTTGCTCTCTCCTCAGTGGACCATGTGAGGGTGGAATACTCAGTAATGTTGCACATACTGAGAACCTGACAGGGACCAGGATGCCTGGTGGGCAACCTAGGAGCCATGTGTTGGACCCACTTCATGCTCTTTTCTAACAGGCACAGCTACTGTGCTTCTTAAAGCAACTGTGCAAGGAAGCCTTTTAGCATATATAAGTAGCACCCTTATTTTTAATTCATGCTCAAAGCAAGCTTCTGCTAACAGTAATTCCTTGTAGCAGTAACTGTCCAAGTCTGTCAGGTTGTGGCTGTCTGTGGCCTTAGTTTCTAGTCACTTGTGCATGCTTTCTGAATAGACAGTCATGTAACACTTCTCAGTATCTTTGAATAACTTTCATAAACCTGGTCAGTCTCATCTTGTAAGTGTTCTGTCTCCCTCATTGAGAAAAATATCTGTACAGTATGCTGTCCTTTAGCCTGTGCTGACAGCCAAAATTTTGTGTTCTGGGAATTGATTGAAGTAAATTTTTTTTTTTTTAATGTAAACATGTTAATTGACAGAAATAGAGTAAAAAAAAAAATTAAAATTTGCCCCTTGGATCCATGGTGCTTAAACCAGAGTTCTTTTGAGAAAGATAAAAGCAACTTATCTGAGAAGTATTATGTAGGTGGCTGGTCAGAAACACAGTTCAAGTGCTTGTTTTGGGGATCTGCCTGACATTTCAGCTTGTCTTTTTTCTTTTTTCTTTTTTCTTCTTCCCTCTGTTACTGTTTCTGGAACAAACCCCCAGCTCCACCTCCTACTGACTGGCCCCGGCATTTGAGTTCACTTGCCTCATCTGTGTTATGTTTCTCTTGTTTCGCTTAACCATATACAAAAAGAAGAATATAGTTGGGGTTTTTTTCTCACTAAGTGCAACATCAAACATCTAAATCATAGAAATAGTTCTCTTCCTGATAAAAGTAACACATGTGAAGAAACAATACCAAGCCACCATAAAAGGTGGCTTGATAATAAGTCCATTTTGTTTTACGCCTAAATAACAAAAGAAAGGTGTGACACATGCAATAAATACAAAATCTCTACTTCCTCTCCAGCTTCAAATCCCCTTCCCCTCCAGCCCTAAAGTTCTTTGAGATTTCTTTACTGCCTAGCCTGGGAATATATCATCTTCCTGAGCACCTCTTCCTCCTTTTTTTCTGCTTATCTTGCCTTTTTGGTTCCTTTGAGATTGAGATTCAGAGAAATCTTGCCTTTTTAGAATTTGTCCCTCCTGTAGGTGATATTTTTCCAATTCATCTTAAAGCCCAGCTGGGAGACTTGATTCTTAATAATCATCCTACCCAAGTTAGAATTTGTTAGCACTTTACTTTAGTGCTTCTTTTCATCATAATATTGAGACTACAGAAAAAAGATATAGGCATAAAATATTTTATACTCAAAATAGAAAACAAAGAGAACTATTTAGTGATTTGAATATATGCAGATGATATACTGACCCATCATATTTCACACTGACATGAATTTAATCACTGAATACAGTGAAGTTACTCTTAATTTAACTGACTATGGTTTCTAGTATTTTCCCACATTTTTCTTTTATGTGATTGAAATATTAAACTGTCCAATTTATCTTTAACAATTTACAGCTGCAATTTAAAGTTCAAAGTCTTCCCGTACATTTTCCCTGTAATATTAATAAGTGAATTGTGTTGGGAGATCTTTTGCATTGTGATCTGAAAATAATTTTTTTTTTTTCTGGAGAAATCATTATTTAGAAATTATATCTCCCTGGTGTTTCTATGGAAACACTTTCACCTTATGCTAATGAAATACAAATTATATGAGAATAAAGTATTTTCTTTTAGCATAGAAGAATATTGAAAGAATTTTTTTTTGTAGATTGGAAAAGTTTAATGCAGATACTTGGTCAACTCCACTTTCAGCATAACTGTTAGTAAAGATTCAGAAATGGGTCAGGTTCATCTTGTTCAATGTTGAATTCCATGAGGGTAAAACAAACATGCTGTTTACTGGCAATGATGTGTCAAAGTCCTTTATGTTAAACTGAGTCTAGGCATCTGGGCTCAGCAAGCACTCTGTCTATGAATGTTTACTACTTCAGATAACATTTTGGGGGTTTTGCTCTGTCTGAAACAATATAGTTAGCATTTACCCATTGTGATAATTTTATTCTTCCCAGCACTGGGGAGTAGGAGGTAAAAGCTGGTAGTACCACTATTATAATTAAGATCTATTGATTTTATTCCCAGTTCTACCACAGAGGAAAGCTCTGATCTATTCTCTTGCAATGGACGTCAAAATTTCTTCTGACTTCTGTGACAAATGCACCAGCTCTTCCGGGATCCCTGGGTTCTATTTGGGCTAGACTCACTGAAGAGCATGGGTTGGCTCTGAAATGGGGTGACTGGCTGGCATTCAGGTGGGAAGCAGAATGAGCAATATGCAAGTCTTCTTTATTCACTGCAATAAACAAAGCCTGTTCTCTCTTCACCTATGCTCCCAAGCGGAAGCTGCTGCTTGGGCACTGCGCTGTGGGTCTGATCTGGTATGACTGTGAACCCAATGAGGGCAGGTGTGATCTGTCATTGCTGGTCACAGGCTGCCCAGGCAGGCCATGAGGATAGTCCTGTCACAAATATTTTCAGCCCAGTGGTCCCAAGTGACCATCTTGGACAAAAGTTGCAAAATGTTCTTGGCCCTCTTATCACAACAAAATCCCCAAACTAATAAAAAAATATCAAGGGATGTTCTTTTTCTAATCCATTTTTCTAAGGCATGTTCTCTGACAGGTTCTTTCAGAGCTCTTGGTCAGCAGTTTCACTTGAGTTACATTGCTTCCACAAGAAGAAACTATATATAATCTCCCATGCTTTGTCACCTTAATTTTTCATTATGAAAATCTTTACAAACTCCTTTTACTTTGCAGGAGATGCATGTTGCTGGATAAAAGCCATGCCCGGGCGTTGTAAAAACCACCAATAGGATCCTATGTGTATTTTCAGTAATATAAAGGGCTAATCAGAATAGAGATGACCTTTTCCTAGTTATGGGCATAACATATGCACACAAGACTTTATGAACATTGCTTTTAAACATGTAACATCTAAATGCTTCTTAGCATGTGACATTACCTCATTCAGCATGTGTAAACATATAAATGGATATGCAGAGATGTGTCCTTTAACACTTCAGACATTTAATTAAGAACTAAGTAAACCATTCAAGCAGGAAATTAATTATTTTAAACTATGTAACAGATCAAACTTTATCTTACATATTGTATTTCCACAGGTACAAGATTTCACAGTATAGTAAGAGAAAAGCATACAGGCACAGTAAGCTCTGATATGTAGCTGCCTATACAAGAACAGGGACAGTGCCGAGCGCTATTTATGTAGTTATAAATACTATGTACACTTGGAAAATACACTGATTACCTATAAAATTAGTTTGAGAGAATTGCTTTCTCATACTATTTGCCCTTAAATAACTTTGAAATCACTCAACAACACTTACATGCCTTTTTAGTTCAAAAGCAAGCCAGGCAACAGAAATACCTACCTCATTCAGAAAGAAATGACTGGCACATTAGGGATTTTGGAGTTTTGATGAACCTCGAAATAGCTCCTGGAAGAGCAACAATGAGATGGTCATGCATGAAACTTAAGGATATATTGCTGCCAGATGCTCCACATAGGTTTTAGTGACAACATACAATAACTATTAATCTTAAAAACATGAAGGTAGTAGTTGAAAAGATGCATCGATAGTGGGAGAAATAGAAGTTAGAACTACTACATAAAGAATTTCATATGGAGAAAAGATAGCTTCTTGTGTGATTGCTATTTGGAAACAGTTATAATCAGAGTAAAAATTCATTCAGACTTCATTATCTTAGGTTTTATTTCTGTGACTGATGTTAACAAACTTGAGCTCTCAGCAGTCACGTGGGTAAGGGCAAATATAATCTGTAGCTCATTTAACTATTGCTAAATTACACTGTTCTTATTGGTTACAAAAAAATGGAAAAGAAAATTTTCTCTGAAAATGTGAAACAGCGGGCAGTAGACTCAGAAAGTTGCCTTAGCTAATAATTATATTCAGCCAGAATTTTTTTGCCAATTCAGCCTCCTGCTGCCACCCACAGCCAGCTGTGTTTAGGAGTTCTTCAGCTGACAATAGTCAGAAAGGAGGTGAAGGGATTTTGTGTTAGGAACACAAAGTCTAGAGAATAATAAAAGTAGTAATGGACTTAGAACAAATAAATTTTAAAAAAAGTAATTCACACAGCATTTGTTTATGGTGTCTGTTTTTTTCCAGGTTCAGAGTAGCAGCAGCAACCGTTGGTTTTCTCTTGGTCTTCCCTGTATTTCTGTACTGTATTTCTATTGCAGGGTATTTAGACTGAGTGTTTAAATCACTGGAAAACAGGGTTCAGTGATTGCTTGGGATCTTGGATAAATCAGTTATCAAAAGCAAAGCTCTTGGTACTGTATATTTTCATTGAGCTTTCTTGGTCACCAGTGAGGCTCTTCAGTCCCATTCCAGGGAATGGAGCCATGCTGAACTGCTGCTCATCCAAGGACAAGCTGTTGTCCCTGAAGTGCCTCTTGTGAGGATAGAATATGGCTCTAAATAGATGGATTAAATATAAACATACACATATATAAAATAAATGGCATATTGCAGCATGTGACTGGTGATGCATCAGACCCTTAAACAACTTAATGGATCACATGGTGTGTGGAGCAGGATCTTTTTCCCTTTGTAGAAAAGAGGAGGCACTCATCTTCATAATTACAGAAGCTTTTCTCTCCTCTTGTAGCATAACATCAAGTGTTCATTCTGAATCTTCTGTAAGTAAAATCTTGCATAGGTCAGTCTGACTTGGCCTCATCTCACAGGAGAGGGCAGAGCTCCTCACAGACTGCGCTTTGGTTTCTTTATGATAAAACTGTGACATTTCATGGGCACTTAACAGATGTCTCCAATGCTCAGTAGTTTCATGAAGCCCTGTGTGACTAACAAACAGAATGAGAAAAGAAAGGTGGAAGGAGAGTGCTTCAGCAGCTTGACTAAGAACACGGAGGTTATTGGTGTCAGAATCAGATACAGCAGCTCTCCCAGCTTTCAGCCTAAGAATCTGCCTGGATTTCCTCCTGTATCCACTTTGATCCATAAACTGAAGTCTGTCTCTCATTTCTGCTGCTGAGTACCACAGTTCTTGTCTCCACTTGCATGAGTATGTTCATCTGGATAGAGCAAGGTCTTGATGGGAATTTACAACTGTCCAAACACTGGACTAGATTTGTACATATGTCAAGGGATGGGGACCAGGATTGGCAAGGAGCAGCTTGACTGGGCATGTCAATACCATTTTAGCAGGAATGTGTCTCACTTTAACTTAGACATATTAAACTCCTATGATTCATTGAATATGATATTCTGCTTTGGCCTTTGGCTTTCCCCCATTTTAATTTTAATCAATTGGCTGGCTAATTACAGTCTTTTTAACCTGTGGCCAAGAGGAAGGGTTACAAGCATCTCGTTTTGGCCTGAGAATGGTTAGTGTGCTGTAAATTTATGGGCTGTACAATCAACATCTGAACTGAACCATACTAATGTGTTTGTACAAAGCTGGTATGGCAAAATCTTTGACAGGGCTGGTTGGTTGACACATATCTTCCTGCAAAGGCAGCATGGCATCTGACAGGAATGTCCTTTTTGTTTATGCATCTTCTCTTCAGCATGTCTTACATCAATATAAGTCCATGTTTCTTGTGTAAGCTGTGTACAGATATGTACTGCCTAGTCAGGTTTTCATGTATGAAGAATCTACTGTCTATCTGCTAACAGTGAGCAGTAGCCTGGATGGATAATAAAGCCTCATCAACTCATAGGTGGCAATCAATCAGACATTTTACTGTCGCACCAAATAGGTCTGCTTAGGTTGTTTTCAGAGGTCCAGATTTTTAGATTAAGATTGACAAAGGAATGATGGAAGAGTCATCAGGAGAAACTTGGAACAGGTAATCTGTTGGTCTGGCCCCAGATGAAGTTGAAGAATAAATGAAAACTGAAGGGGTAAAGTAACATCTGTTGATCAAAGGCATTCAGAGAATGGAAGGGGTGCTTGGGAAAGAGGAAGAGCTACTAATTTCCTAAGTCAGTCACGTGAGTGTGGAGAGGGCCCAATCATGATCCAAGCTTGAGTTAAGCAGCTGTGCTTTTTGGTGATTATGTGCAATAGCCTGTAATGCTGATGCTTAAGAGGTCTGTATTTCATCTGATCTGTCCCTGTGCTGAAATAGTATGGAGAAGGGTTACCGGCGTCTTGTCAATAGGAGACGGAGATGGGGGAATACTAGATGGGTGTCATTAGATTTCAGAGATCTGCATTGGTAGGTCATTGCAATCTCCACACCCTGGAAAAACACTGGGCTATATTTTTGGTTTCAGGGGATGTGGAAAGTAAATAAACATTCACTTTAACTTATTCTGCTGGTGAGCGTACATCCTAGTGTACATGACATTTGGCGTGTTATATATCTCCCTTAGAGCTCCAGCTATTCACCTGTCTAAATGAAGAATTAATGTGACATGAACACAACAGAGCATTGTGCATGAAAATAAATTAATGTCCCTCAAGCACTGATTTATTTATTGGTGCTACACAGTTTCTAGTCATGTACAGAGCCTAAACTAATTTATTCTACCTGCTTTTTTATATCTAACATTTCATGACAAAGACCACACTTTATTGCCAGCATTATAATACAAGAATTAATAAATGTGCAAAGTTGTCTGTTATTGCTCAGAGTCACGAGTAATGAACATCTTGTATATCACACTGTTCTTGTTTATCTGTCTTTGGCTGCTGTACTACTGAGATTATTTGCTGTTTTATCCTTGCTTTATAATTTATTTTTACCTTGTTTTAGACACTCTCTCCTTTAACAACAGATGTGCATGTGTCTTGATCTTAAATATGAGTTCATGTGCATTGAATCTGCTCATTATTTTAAAATAATGAGCATAGGTGTTTGGTAATAAAGTGTATCTCATGCATTAGTTGAGAGCATGTTTTTGGGCTCTTGGATATTGAACAGCATGTTCAAAGCTGGGTAGAATAAAAACCTAAAAAAGAAATTAACAGAGATGCCTGAAAGTTGACTTGAGAAGCATTGAGATATACCCAAGACTGTTTTTCTAGCTCATGTCCACTTGTAATCAGGTGGAAAATATCTGTTACTTTTTGAGCTGATCCTTACAAAAACTGGTAAGTATAATGAACACCTCTTCCAAGCAAGATTGTAATGTTCTCCTTGGGATGTTTGATTGGTCCCAAAGCCTGATTTCCAGATCTGAAACTCTTAATGGTAAAACTTCTTTCTAAACATGATACACNTCTTTTCAGCCTGTCTGCCTTTCTTTTGTATAGAGGGAATCAAAACTGAATGCAGTACAAGGAGGGTCTGGTTGAGGCAGTGAAGGTTGAGGGCAGCCTTGGTTGCAGCGACCATGAGATGGTGAAGTTCAGGATCTCATGTGGTGGAAACAGAATATCTAGCAGAATCAAAACCCTGGACTTCAGTAGGGCCAACTTTGGCCTTTTCAAGCAATTGCTACGGGAAATCCCATGGGACAGGGTACTAGAAGGTAAAGGGGCCCAAGATAGTTGGTTAGAATTCAAGGACCACTTCTTCAAAG